>CM061227.1:51063995-51206495 GCA_030844895.1 Ambrosia x helenae | reverse complement strand
CCACTGCTACTACTACTACCACTGCTACTACTACTACTACTACTACTACTACTACCACTGCTGCTACTACCACTGCTGCTACTACTACTACCACTGCTGCTACTACTACTACCACTGCTGCTACTACTACTACCACTGCTGCTACTACTACTACCACTGCTACTACTACTACTACCACTGCTACTACTACTACTACCACTGCTACTACTACTACTACCCACTGCTACTACTACTACTACCACTGCTATACCTAGGGGTAATCAGGGATGCTTCAACTGTGGGGAGACAGGGCACTTTAAGAAGAACTGCCCCAAACTGAAGCAGGGGAATGCTGGGAGGAATGACAGGGGTAACGGGGGTGGCGGCCGAAACGCGCGCGCCTTCGTCATTGGGTCGGGCGAGGCCTGTCAGGATCCGGATACTGTTACTGGTACGTTTCTTCTTTGTGATCGTTATGCCTCTGTTTTATTTGATTCGGGTGCCGACAAGAGTTTTATATCTGTTGAGTTTAGCCGACTGTTAGACATAGTACCGACACCTTTAGAGGTAGAGTATTCAATTGAGTTGGCTGATGGTAAGAATATTGAGGCAACTCATATTCTTAAGGGATGCCAGTTGGAACTGTCAGGGTTATCTTTTCCTATTGATCTCATGCCGGTGTCATTGGGTAGTTTCGACGTTGTAGTGGGTATGGATTGGTTGTCCTTGTATCATGCGGAAATCGTTTGCTTTGATAAAATCATTCGCCTCCTCTCCCGGATGGAGAGATTCTCTTGGTTCATGGCGAGAAAAGTGGGGTTCTTTTGAGCATCATTTCGTGTATGAAAGCGTATAAGTATTTACGTAAAGGGTATTCTGCTATCTTAGCTCTTGTTTCGGTTTCATCTGACGATGAGAAGAGGATCGAGGACATTCCTGTTGTTCGTGATTTTCCCGACGTATTTCCCGACGATTTGTCTGGTCTTCCACCTCACCGTCAGGTTGAATTTAACATTGATCTTATGTCCGGTGCGGCACCTATTGCCCGAGCTCCTTACCGCCTTGCACCTCCCGAGATGCAAGAATTATCTAATCAACTGCAGGAGTTGTTGGAAAAAAGGATTCATTCGACCTAGTTCATCCCCGTGGGGAGCTCCTATCCTATTTGTCAAAAAGAAAGATGGGAGCCTTCGTATGTGCATTGACTACCGGGAACTGAACAAGGTAACCATCAAGAATCGTTACCCGCTTCCTCGTATTGATGATTTATTCGATCAGCTCCAAGGCTCCAGTTTTTATTCCAAGATAGATCTGAGGTCTGGATATCATCAACTGCGGGTACAAGAAGCTGACATTCCAAAGACCTCCTTTCGTACACGTTATGGCCACTTCGAGTTCCTGGTCATGCCCTTCGGTCTCACGAATGCACCTGCTGTTTTAATGGACTTGATGAACCGCGTTTGCAAGCCCTATCTTGATAAATTCGTCATCGTGTTTATTGATGATATCCTGGTTTATTCTAAGAATGAGACGGATCATGAGGAACACTTACGGTTAGTCTTGGAACTTTTGAGACGGGAGCAGTTGTATGCTAAGTTTTCAAAGTGTGATTTCTGGTTACGTGAAGTACAATTCCTAGGGCATGTGGTTAATGAACTAGGAATTCATGTCGATCCGGCCAAGATCGAAGCTATTAAGGACTGCGAAGCACCAAAGACACCCTCTGAGGTGCGGCAATTCCTAGGTCTTGCGGGTTACTATCGCCGTTTCATTGAGGGATTTTCGAAGATCGCTCAACCCCTCACCACTCTTACCCAGAAGGACAGAAAGTTTGACTGGGGAGAACCGCAGGAATCAGCATTTCAGATGCTGAAGCTTAAACTTTGCTCTGCACCTATCTTATCCTTACCCGAGGGTACGGATGATTTCGTTGTGTACTGTGACGCTTCCATTCGTGGTCTCGGTTGTGTGTTAATGCAACGCGGGAAGGTTATTTCCTACGCTTCTCGCCAACTTAAGGTCCACGAAAAGAACTACACCACTCATGATTTAGAGTTGGGTGCAGTGATCTTTGCGTTGAAAATCTGGAGACATTACTTGTACGGTACCAAGTGCGAAGTATACACCGATCACAAGAGTCTCCAGCATATTTTCGACCAGAAGGTGTTGACCATGCGGCAGCGACGCTGGGTTGAACTCCTGAACGATTATGACTGTGCTATCAAGTACCATCCTGGCAAGGCGAACGTTGTGGCGGACGCCTTGAGCAGGAAGGAGTCTGTGAAACCTCGTCGTGTTCGAGCCTTACAGCTCACCATTCATTCATCGTTGCCTGACCAAATCCGTTCGGCACAATTGGAAGCTTTGAAGGAGGAAAACCTTAAAGCTGAAACCATGCACGGTGCTGATAAACACCTCGAGCTTGGGTCTGATGGCCTGCATTACTTTGCCGAACGAATTTGGGTTCCTTTATTTGGGGGTTTGCGGGAGCTTGTCATGGACGAAGCTCACAAATCCCGGTATTCTATTCCTCCGGGTTCCGATAAGATGTATCAGGACCTAAAGATACTCTATTGGTGGCCCAACATGAAGGCTGACATAGCTTCGTATGTTAGCAAATGTCTGACCTGTGCTAAGGTCAAGGTGGAGTACCAGAAGCCGTCTGGTCTTCTACAGCAACCAGAAATTCCGGAATGGAAATGGGAACGGATTACAATGGATTTTGTGACAAAACTTCCGAAGTCGCCCAGTGGTTGTGACATGATCTGGGTGATTGTCGACCGGTTGACAAAGTCCGCACATTTCCTCACTATTAAGGAAACCGACAGTCTGGAGCGGTTGTCTCGTATCTATATTAAGGAAGTGGTTTCCAAGCACGGGGTGCCCGTCTCTATTATCTCCGATCGTGATTCCCGTTTCGCTTCCTGTTTCTGGAAGCAATTGCATAAAGCGTTAGGTACTCAACTGGACATGAGCACCGCATATCATCCGCAAACTGACGGTCAGAGCGAGCGGACGATTTAGACGCTTGAAGACATGCTTCGAGCATGTGTCATCGATTTCGGTAAGAGTTGGGAAGTTCACCTACCGCTGGTGGAGTTCTCTTACAACAATAGTTACCACTCTAGCATTAAGGTGGCACCGTTCGAGGCTCTGTATGGACGGAAGTGCCGGTCCCCTCTTTGTTGGGCCGAGGGGGCGAGAGCCAACTCACTGGCCCAGAAATGGTGTACGAAACTTCCGAAAAGATCGTACAAATTCGTAATCGTATGGTGTCAGCTCGTGATCGTCAGAAGAGCTACGCTGATCGTCGTCGCAAACCTTTGGAGTTCCAGGTTGGCGACAGGGTCTTATTGAAGGTATCTCCATGGAAGGGCGTTATACGCTTCGGGAAGCGCGGCAAACTTAACCCTCGTTATGTCGGACCATTCCCAATTCTGGACCGTATTGGGCCGGTGGCATACAGACTTGATTTACCAGCCGAGCTTAGTGGCGTGCATAACGTCTTCCATGTCTCGAATCTTAAGAAGTGCTTGGCGGACGAATCTCTCGTAGTTCCTCTCGAAGAAATCAAAGTTGATGATCGTTTACGTATCGTGGAGGAACCGGTTGAAATCCTTGATTATAAGATTCGTAGCCTTCGTCGGAGTAAAATCCGCATCGTTAAGGTTCGTTGGAATTCAAATCGTGGACCGGAGTTCACGTGGGAATGAGAAGATCAGATGAAGGCTAAGTACCCTCATCTATTTCCTAAGCGTGCTTTTGAATCGAACTATGTTGCTTCCAAAAGCAAATGAATCTCGGGTCGAGATTCCTTTCAACCGGGGGATGATGTAACAACGGGAAAATTTTTCTTTTCTTTCTTTCTTTCGTCTCTTCATCTCCGGACTTCATTAAATTTTCGGGACGAAAATTCTTTCAATTGGGGGATGATGTGACACCTGGCATATTCAGGTTAATACTTTTCATACTTTACATACATGCGTTTCATACTTTGCATACATACGAGTCTACCTCAACGAAAACATTGAAAACAACTACTTAATATCATACTTGACCGGGCCAGTTGAGTCGTACCGATGATTCGGGAATCATCGGGAGTCGTTACAATGGTCCGAGGGACCATTGGGTGTCGGTCCATAACCATGTGTACAAGGATCGGTGATTCGTCGAATCGTTGGATTTAACGCACATACGCAAGTCTCGGCTCCCGGGAATTGGTGATCGGGTGGGAACGTGTTAGTTATCATGCATTACGTATTTATAATCATTATACAACTTGTCGGTATGTGAAAACGTGTTTATATATGTTAAAATAGGGTTTAACGCGCCAAAAACTCGGACACTTAGGCTATAGGCGATTAGGGCATGTGGGATAGCCCTAATCGCCCTTAATGAAGCGAGTAGAAGGCCCCTTGGGGCGAGTAGGGGCTAAATGCTAGTTGTTACTAGCGAATAGGACCCCTACTCGCCAGTAACAACTCTGTACTCGCCTATACTGCAGGTCACGACTAAAAACGCCTATAAATACCACCCTTATGTTTTAAAACACCATTTGTGAAACCCTAATACACCCCAAAGCCACCCCGCACCTTATCCAACCTCTACAAGACGTTTTTGAGCAAGAAATCATATTTCCAAGTCTTACAACCCATAATCTCACCATTTCAAGGTGTGTTCTTCATCCCAAACCTTTATAATAGTATTGTTTTGATCCCTAAAGGTCCAGACCTTATTTATAAACGTTTGTGTCTTTGAAAACTTATTAAAATCGGTTTCAAAACAAACCCACGCATCTATACTTGTTATATGTGATGTATTCATGCAAGATAGGATTTTTATTGTTTAAACATGATTATTCTTGTGTTATTAGTATGTTTCTGATCTAAATAAGTTAATATGATGATAATCTAGGAATTTGAAGGTTCATAGATGTGTAATATTGATATTAGGCGTTTTGACCCGTTTGGGCGATTATGGTGGATTGATGATGATGATATGTTGTGTTTTGTTGATTATTTGAGGATAGGGTTTACTCTAGGATGATGCTAGAACAGTAGGATAATGTCGGATAATGTCGTTATGTGATGAAATCTGAGTATTTGCTATTTAGGGTAAGTTTTACATGTTGATGTGATGCTTACATGCATGTTATGCTATTTTGGGAAACTGCGTGCATTCGGGACGGCTAGGGTGATGATAAATTAGGGGTTTTTGCTTGAAGTAGTTGGGTTTATGTTTTGGGTTGGGTATTGGGTGTTTATGCATGTTTCAGATCTGATTTGGAGGGTTAAACGTGCAAAAAGGATGGAACAGACCTGTACTGCCGAGTAGGAGTTCTAATCGCCAATGTTATATGCGATTAGCTCCTAATCGCCTGAAATACATGCGAATAGAGGCTCTATTCGCCCCTCCAATTGGTGAGTACAATCCTAATCCCCACTTTTACTAGTGATTACAATCCTATTCGCTAGTTTGATTCCTAATCGCGTGTAATGCTGCTGTATGTGTATTTTAACATCCCGAAACACGGATTGACGCCTAGGAACATGTTAGGAACCCCAGGACAGGTCCGATGACTTGGTAACACGTTTTCGGACTTAGTTATACGTTAATTAACCGCTATGTTAGATTAGGCGAACTCTTGCGCGCATTAAGTGTTTAATTGCATATGTTGCATGATATCTTGCTTTCGGCTAACACGTGGGATGTCGGGTCACCAATGGGATGTCGGGTCTTGTCTGGTGTGGTCGGTTAAACGTTTAAACATCATTTCATATGTACACGGTTATGGTCTGGACTGCTAGGGACTAATCAACCTACGGGTTGTTAGTCTAACACCTTATACGCTCGTCATGATAGGTCACCGGTAATTGGTGCCGTCTATTGAGCAGGTTTACTTGTCTTAGTGCGAGAAGCAGCATCAGGTGAGTTTCACGGCCCACCTTACGTTTTACATTTCGGGGGAGACACATGCTTATACTTATTTCATAAATTATCATGTTATACTAGTGTTAATTCATTTACATACTATACGATACGTAAAGTCCCAGGGAAACCATGAATGTGCGGAGCACAACGGGGGAAATGTGGATAGATCTATTACGATTGACAGACCCCACCCGTCGGCTGGGAGCCGGGCGGGTGCATATTGTCTCGGTCATAAGCTAAATCGTTTCGGGCAAAATCATATATCGTTGTATGTAATGGTTTCCGGTCGTAGCAGTATTATTCATGCGTCTAGCTAACACTATCATTTCTAACGTAGTGATAACATAATGGCTTTTATTACTTAAACATTTAATATAAAACCTGTGAACTCACCGGCATTATTTGTTGACGTCTTTAGCATGTTTGTCTCAGGTCGTTGAGGTAGCAGCTTATCATAGGCGCACGGAGTCACACGGCGTCTAGGATTCATATGCATATTCTTTATCTTTTTCAGACTTACGTACTTTTGCATTTTGGGTTGTAATAAAGTTTACGCTTCGGCAACGATGGATTTATGAAAACTTGATGGTTTGTTTATGTCATTTTACGTATCATATAGTGTCGTTTATTATGACCGTTGACTTAGATCCTGGTTTGTACACGGTTATGGTCTGGACTGCTAGGGACTAATCAACCTACGGGTTGTTAGTCTAACACCTTATACGCTCGTCATGATAGGTCACCGGTAATTGGTGCCGTCTATTGAGCAGGTTTACTTGTCTTAGTGCGAGAAGCAGCATCAGGTGAGTTTCACGGCCCCACCTTACGTTTTACATTTCGGGGGAGACACATGCTTATACTTATTTCATAAATTATCATGTTATACTAGTGTTAATTCATTTACATACTATACGATACGTAAAGTCCCGGGGAAACCATGAATGTGCGGAGCACAACGGGGGAAATGTGGATAGATCTATTACGATTGACAGACCCCACCCGTCGGCTGGGAGCCGGGCGGGTGCATATTGTCTCGGTCATAAGCTAAATCATTTCGGGCAAAATCATATATCGTTGTATGTAATGGTTTCCGGTCGTAGCAGTATTATTCATGCGTCTAGCTAACACTATCATTTCTAACGTAGTGATAACATAATGGCTTTTATTACTTAAACATTTAATATAAAACCTGTGAACTCACCGGCATTATTTGTTGACGTCTTTAGCATGTTTGTCTCAGGTCGTTGAGGTAGCAGCTTATCATAGGCGCACGGAGTCACACGGCGTCTAGGATTCATATGCATTTTCTTTATCTTTTTCAGACTTACGTACTTTTGCATTTTGGGTTGTAATAAAGTTTACGCTTCCGCAACAATGGATTTATGAAAACTTGATGGTTTGTTTATGTCATTTTACGTATCATATAGTGTCGTTTATTATGACCGTTGACTTAGATCCTGGTTTGTCACGCGCCTCGCGGTAAAACCCCGCACGTGGAATTTGAGGGTGTGACATAGTGCAAGGAGTAAAAAAAAAGTTTAGAACTTGAGTGGATGTTGGCAGTAAAAATGAAGTATAGTGAAAGAATTAAAACGCAAAGTTTGAAACTTGAGAGGATAATAGTGCAAAAACTAAAAATGCAAAGCTTATAAAACATATGGGCCAAAATTGTAAATTACAAAAGCGTTAGCCAAATATTTAACTTACCAAAGCAGGGGTAAAAAAAGAAAAAGTCTATTGGCAAAAAATGTAAACTACAAAAGTTTGGTCAAAATATATATTACAAAAGCTAGGGTTAAAAAAAAAAGCTTCTAAAAGCGGAAGGTGTCGGTGGAAACATACACTGACACTTCCAAATAAGATAGACATAAACTAGTCTAGTTGTAATAAATTGGAGTTAGGGGTGTTCATAATTCGATTCGGATTCGAAAAAATTCAAAATTTGACTTAGTTTGATTTGATTACCAAGAATTCGATTCGACTATTGAGAATTTGAATTCGATTCAATATGAATTTGAGTACAGTAAATCGAATACAAATTTATGATTATATATATACACACACACACATATACATTGTTATATACACATACATTGTAAAAAGAAGAGCTTCTAAATTTTTTTTATCAAACTCTAAGAGATTTTGCAGGCGTATAGGGTGTGTTCTTCATCCAGTTTGCTTAGTTTTCAAGGAATTTGATTATGATGGTGTTTTTTAAATCTAATTGGTAGGTTATGTGTGGGATTAGGTTTAGAACACGTCTAGATTGCCAAAAACACAAGAAAAACACGAACTATAATCCAAATCAATAAAAAGCAATGAAGAAAAAAACTAATATGTTTTGAACCAAAAAGTTTAAGAGGATTTTGTTGTAAATTTGATCTATCCAAAATCAATTTCTAATCATTTTTATGCAATCAAATCAACAATCAAAACAACATAATCAATCTAAAATCACCAAAAACCATATTTAAAGCTTAAAATGGATTTTAATCAAAACATGAACAATTGCACCATATTTTTCAGATCTGATTCAATCAAAATCACTAACAACACATGAGTAATCGAACCAAAACTCTGATACCACTTGCATGACAGTTTTCTCTCTAACAAGCATTGAACTACTCGCGTATACAAGATCCGAAGGCATAATTCAGCGAATCTAGTTGTTGCTAGTTGTGTGAATGCGTAAGAAATGATATATAATGATAAAACACGATCACACAAAAATTCGACATCACTTTGACGTATATTGAGAATAAGTGCAAAAGTTACAAAAGAGGAAGCTAAGTGTTCTATTTATAGACCACCTCCCATACGCCTGGAATGATCCAAGCGTATGGTCTCCTACGCCTGAAGTGTCCATGCGTATGGACTCCATACGCCTGACATATATCAACATAAAAATGTTAAATACGAATACGTCATCAAATGATATGACCTCCTACGCCTGAAGTGTCTAGGTGAATGGACTCCATACGCCTAACATCTATCAACATCAAAATGTTAAATATGAATACATCATCGAATGATACCGAACTCTATCTAATCACTACATACATCATATTTACCTAGCCTACGGCTAAGATGGACCTATCACTAGCCGAGGACATACACAAAATGTACTAACAAATAGTAATAAAACACAATATATAGAGGTTTTAGTTATTTCCCTTACAAACTATTTAATATTTTCTTTATTCGACATGCCTAACACAAAGTTTCTAACGTAGTTTTTGTATATATTATGAATGGATGTAAATAATAAAATTAGTGAGATTTGTAGGTTGAACAAACCATATCTACGGGGCTCAAGGGAAGTAAAACTCCATAGCCCTAGTCAAATCTTAATGTTAAACAAAAGGTTGTTCAAATCGTTTGGCGCTCGTGACTCGTTTGTCGCTCGCTTGAAAAATGCTCGCTCAATTGTAAACGAGCCGATCAGCTTGGTTCGATTTATAAATGAGCCAAGCACGAGCAAAGGTTCGCTCAGCTCGAATCAATTTTATTAATTTATTATATATATAATTATATATATAACAAATTACAATTATATTTTTAGTTTTATATATGCCCCTCTATTGGGTTTGACATAGTATATGCAAATAAAAATAACTAGCCCACTTTAATCCAGTAAAAAATTTAACAATAAAGTAAAAAACCTAAGTCATAAAGTGACAGTCTTGACTTCTTTATTTTTTTAGTTGTCCGTCGCCAATCATCGTTTGATATCACCATACACCATAATGTGACAATTGTCTTTTGCAATATGCCACCGGCCTTAACCTAAGCCTCATTATTGGAAACTCGGACCTTAGTATTAGTGTTATCACTGGATAGTTGGACCTTAGTCATCACCCGACAACGAAAACATCGAAGGAAACATCCTAAATTTATGGTTGTCCAAAATACTCATTGCTCGCTCAAAAATATTTACGCTCGAAAAATACTTGCTCGGTTTTTGGCTCAGTTGTAAATGAGCAGCTCTACTCGGTTCGATTTGTAACTGAGCCAAGTACAAGCAAAGGTCCACTCGGTTCGGGTCGGCTCGACTCGCGAACAACCCTAGTTATAAACCCTCATTCTTCACGGAACTAAAAAACTCTATTTTTGATGTGCATATATAACTACTAAAATACCTGCGCTACCAGCGGATTTCGGTCGGTATCGGTTTGAATTTGTACGCCACTATCACTCGATATAGCAATCGGAAGAAATATACTCAAAATGATATTAACACATGTTTTAAATCGACTGAAAACCACACAAAGAAATTTACATCAGACGGTATTGTTGTAGCGCGTAAACTTAAGGTAAAAAAATCTTAAAGTGATGTTATGTTAGAGTTTATTTTATTAAACATTCATAAAAGAATTCTATAAAATTATACCTACTTAAAAGTTGCTTTATATAACAAGAAGGGAGTTTGCTTTGTACCACAAAAGATACCAAAATTTTAAGTAAAAGGTTGAAAAAAAACAGAATAGGCAAAAGATTCGAAATTAGGTTCTTATGTTTATGTGAAGACATGTAAAACAGTGTGAAGAGATGTAGTAGAACTATGGGTGGCAAAATGTGTAGGTTGGGTGGGTTTGGTTGTTGAGTCAGGATGGGTTTGGGTTAAGATGGGTATGGGTCAAGATGGGTAGATTAAAAAAATGGGTTAGGATGGGTTGGGTCAGGATGGGTTTGGGTACGGATGGGTTTGGGTATAGATGGTTTGAATTAATATAGGTTCACATTAAAATAAATTAAAATTTAAAAAAATAAAATAAAATAGCAATAAAAAATTTAAAAAGTAAATAAAAAAAACAAAAATAAACTTAAATATAAAATTTTAGGGGATCTGAAGTATTTCATTTTGAACCGGACCGGTTCGACCCTATCGGGCAGGAAAATAACCCGGACCGTTACGACCCGGCCAGGCTGGGTAGCGACCAGAACTGTTTCGATCTGACCCGTCCCGTAGCGACCCGGACCGTTTCGACCCGGCCGTTTCAACCTGACCCGTCCCGTTTCGACCCGGCCGGGCCCGGTAGCGACCCGAACCGTTTCAACCCGGTCGGGCTCGGTAAAGAACCAGACCGTTTCGACCCGACAAGACCGGTAGCGACCCAGACCGTTTCAACCCGACCGGGCCCGGTAACGACCCAGACCGTTTCGACCTGACCCGTCCCGTAGCGACCCGGATTGTTTCGACCGGGCCGGGCCCGGTAGCGACCCGGACCGTTTTGACCCGGCCGGGCCCGGTAGCGACCCGGACCGTTTCGACCCGGCCGGGCCCAGTAGCGACCCGGACCGTTTCGACCCGACTGGACCGGTAGCGACCCGAACCGTTTCGACCCGACCGGGCCCGGTAGCGACCCGGACCGTTTCGACCCGACCAGGCCCGGTAACGACCCAGACCGTTTCGACCTGACCCGTCCCGTAACGACCCGGATTGTTTCGACTGGGTCGTTTCGACCTGGTCGGGCCCTGTAACGACCCGGGCCGTTTTGACCCGACGGGACCGGTAGCGGCCCGGACCGTTTCAACCCGACCGGGCCCGGTAACGACCCGGACCGTTTCGACCCGACCGGGGCCGGTAACAACCCAGACCGTTTCAACCTGACCCGTCCCGTATCGACCCGGACAGTTTCGACCCGGCCGGGCCCGGTAGCGACCTAAACCGTTTTGACCCGACCAATCCCGTTTGCAACCTGGACCGTTTCGACCCGACCGGGCCTGTCAATGACCAGACCATTTCGAACCGAATGGGCCGGTCAACAACCCAGACCGTTTGGACTCGATTAAGCCTGCTAACGACTCGAACCGTTTCGATGAGGTTGGTCTCGTTAACGATTCGTGTTGTTTCGACATGGTCGTCCGTTAACGACCCGAACGATTTCAAACCGACTGGGTTATCAACAAATTCAAAAGATGTAATTTTTTGTTTTTAGTGACATTGATTTTTATGAGGCACCAACACTTTTGGTGTTGGGTGAGTTTTAATTCAAATTTGTATATGATTATCTAAAAATACCCATCCTGACCCATTTATTTTTTTGACATACCCATCCTGACCCACTTACTTATTTCCTATAATTAAAATTACCCATAATAGAATATGTATATTAGGAAATTAGCATATGTATATTATGACAAATGGCATCTACGAATATGCCTCAAATATTATAGGAAAGTCTTGTAATTATGTCTATATATTGTTATGTCCATCAATGGCATTTACCAAGAAATTATTATGCAATAATGAGGTCTATCATGGTATCACCCACACTTTTCCGATCCTGATCAATCTCGCCGGCGATCCACCCCTTTCTCACCTCTTCTGCTGCTGTACATCACCCCCTCCACCCCTTCTGCTGCTCCAAAACTCCTTCTTTCCAACCCCCCTGCTACCTCTAATCACTTACTCCCTCACCAGCTTTCCTTCAACCACCCTTTCTGGATCAAATGGACGCAAAAATCCATCCGGCAATGACAGTTTCTAATATCAAAAACTTTATACCTATCACATTAGAAGATGAAAGCTCCCATTACATAACATGGTCTGAACTTTTTCAGATTCATTGCCGTGCTTACGAGGTCTACGACCATCTACAACCACGGCCTGCTGCTGCTGAATCATCTTCTGCGGAAGGTGAACGGCCTGTTCCATCTGCTGCGGATGCACTATGGTCCCGTCTGGATGCGATCGTACTCCAGTGGATCTACGGGACAATATCTCAGGCCCTCGTTCACACCATAATGAAGCCGGGACATAATGCTTATGCTGCCTGGGTCGCCTTAGAACATCACTTTAATGACAACAAACATGCTCGCTTAATCTTTCTGACCCAGGAATTCGCCAATCTTAATCTCGCTAATTTTTCCTCTATGGCGGCTTATTGTCAACATGTGAAACTACTTTCGGACCAACTCACCGGAATAGGTTCACCTGTCGACAATGATCGTCTTGTTACTCAATGTTTGGCAGGTCTTACGGAGCTTTATGACGGCATCTCCAATGTTCTCGGTAACCAGAAACCTCTCCCGGATTTTGCTGAAGTTCGTTCTCGGCTAAACATGGAAGAATCAAAGAAAAAGCGGCACGCGTCCGCAGCCGCTCACGCCTCTGCCACGGCTCTGTCAGCTTCCGTCTCCTCGTCTCCTGATGAACGGGGTCGCGGACGTGGGCGGGGTCGGGGTCGTGGTCGTGGCCGCGGAAATTACAACCGTGGTCGCTCCAGTTCTGGTACTTCTTCACATCCCACTGGATCAAACCCCTACATTGTCTTTCCTACAAGTTGGGCCCAAGCCAGTGGGCCGCCCTCCTCCAAAATCAGCAACAACAAGCTTCTTCACAGTCCAGCAGGCCCAACAGTGTTCCTTCGTGTCCTTATCCGTCCAGGCCCAACTCTGCTACTACTGGACAAGGGGTTCTCGGGCCTCGGCCCGACCAAAATTATCAGGCCCACTACACCCCCACGGACATTGAGCAAGCATTGTATACATTGGCCTTAAACCCTCCTGATCATGGTGTTATGGATACGGGTGCCTCGGCGCACTCGGCGAACGAGCAAGGTATCTACTCTCCGTCTAATTTTAATAAATGTACTAACAAGAATATTATTGTTGGTAATGGGATGTCCATTCCGGTTGTGGCTCAAGGCAATCAAGTCCTACCACCACCCTTCCCACCTTTGAAACTAAACAATGTTCTTTATGCCCCTAAAATTATCAAAAACCTTATCTCTGTAAGAAGGCTCACTACTGACAATTTAGTTTCTATTGAATTTGACCCTTTTGGTTTTCTTGTGAAGGATCTCAAAACCAAGGCACCTATCCTCAGGTGTAATAGCACAGGCGACCTCTATCCACTCACGCAACAATTCTCCACCACTTTCAACAACCCCACTGCATTTGTTACTGTGTCTCAAGATCGTTGGCATCAACGTCTAGGACACCCAGGCAATAATCTTTTACACTCTTTAAAACAATCTTCTTCTATTGACTATGGCAAAATAAATGACAAACTTTGTCAATCTTGTGTGTTTGGGAAAAGCGTTAAATTACCATTTTCTGCATCAATTAATTCTACTTGTTTGCCGTTTGATATTATTCACAGTGATCTATGGACCTCTCCCGTGCTTAGCACGGGCGGTCACCGTTATTATGTTCTTTTCTTAGATGACTTTACCAATTTTTTGTGGACTTTTCCACTTAGTCACAAGTCACAAGTATAAAACACCTTCACCGCCTTTCACAATCTCATCCAAACACAATTCGAACACAAAATCAAACAATTTCAATGTGACAACGGTAAAGAATATGCAAACAATAATTTTTATAATTTTTGCAATCAAAACGGCATGCAATTTCGCTTTTCTTGTCCCCACACTTCTTCCCAAAACGGTAAGGCGGAGCGTAAAATCTGAACTATAAATAATATGCTTCGCACCCTCCTTGCCCAAGCTTCCCTTCCCCCCAACCTCTGGCATCACGCCCTTGAGGCAGCCACTTACCTTCTCAACATCTTACCTAGCAAACAACATGATTTTCTCACCCCCACCTACCTCCTATATCACTCCATCCCTGAATACGATCACCTCCGCGTGTTTGGTTGCCTGTGCTTCCCCGTATCCCCTTCCACAACCATTGACAAACTAACCTACCGCTCACAACCTTGTGTCTTCCTTGGTTACCCCCCTAATCATCGCGAATATAAATGTCTCGATCTCCATACGAATCGTCTCTTTATATCTCGCCACGTCTACTTTGAAGAAACCATATTCCCTTTTCAAATACAAAATACTACCACACCACCCAACTATGATTTCTTGCACACACCTTTCAACCCATTACTGTGGAACCACGTCTCCACTGAGCCCAACCCCACCACACCTTCTGCTGGCCCAAACTCGCCAACTACTGCTGGCCCACCATCGCCCCACCAGAACACTCAAAATACAAACCATTCACCCAACTCCACTTCGGCCCATTTCCCTACACCTCACACCTCACCCTCAACAACTGGGCTCCCCACAACCGTAAGCCCAACTACCTCACCCCCTACCTCTAACCCGTCCCTAACCACCGGCCCAATTCCACCACTCACCCAACCGGCCCCACCTGTTCAGCCCGCCACCAACCCACCTCCACATCCCGACCTTGCCCAAACCCGAACCATACATACTCGCTCCAAAAGCGGTATTGTAAAACCAAAGCAACTTTTCAATCTAAACACTTCCACCATCTCACCTAACCCCAAAAACCCACAGGTTGCCCTATCCACACCGGAATGGTACAATGCCATGCAACACGAGTTTAGTGCACTTATTAAAAATAAGACCTGGGAGCTAGTACCCCGACAACCTGATATGAATATTATACGCAGCATGTGGCTTTTTAAACATAAATACAGGTCGGACGGCTCGCTGGAACGCTACAAAGCCAGACTAGTTTGTGATGGGAGGGGTCAACAGGTTGGCATTGATTGTGGGGAGACATTTAGCCCGGTTGTCAAACCGGCTACCATTCGCACGGTTCTGTCCCTTGCACTGGCGAAATCTTTGTCAATTCATCAACTTGATGTAACTAATGCTTTTCTACATGGTAACTTAGACGAAACTGTCTACATGCACCAGCCCTTGGGATTTCGTCACAAAGATTTCCCACACCATGTTTGCCGTCTCAAACGGTCTCTATATGGTCTCAAACAGGCACCCCGAGCATGGTACCAAAGATTTACGGACTTCATCACGCAACATGGTTTTCAACAGAGCAAATCGGATAACTCACTCTTCATACATCATCAGGGCCGTGACATAGCCTATCTTCTCATATATGTTGATGACATTATCCTAACCACCTCCAATGATGCTCTTCGTAAACGACTAATGGGCACCTTGTCAGGTGAATTTGCTATGAAGGATTTGGGGCCATTATCTTACTTTCTGGGCATTCAGGTTCAACGGACGGGAAATCATCTGTTCCTTTCTCAGGCCGCATATACTAAAGACATTATTCATCGAGCTGCAATGGACTCTTGCAACCCGGTTGCCACTCCAGTTGACACTCAGTCCAAACTAAGCTCCGACACCAGTCCCCTATTTTCAGACCCCTCCTCTTACAGAAGTTTGGCAGGTGCATTACAATACTTGACCTTCACTCGCCCGGACATCTCCTATGCTGTTCAACAAATCTGCATGCACATGCATGCCCCGCGAGAGTCTCATTGGAATGCCTTAAAAAGGATAATCCGGTATCTATAGGGTACACTGGACTTGGGTCTTCATCTAACACACTCTTCTACTTTTGCTCTCCGTGCCTATACTGACGCAGACTGGGCGGGATGTCCAGACACCAGGCGCTCCACCTCAGGGTATTGCGTATATCTCGGGGACAACCTCATCTCTTGGTCCTCCAAAAGACAATCTACAGTATCTCGCTCAAGCGCCAAAGCCGAGTATCGCGGTGTGGCAAATGTTGTTGCCGAAATCTGTTGGCTTCGCAATCTGCTGTTGGAGCTGCATCACCCTCTCAATCATGCCACCATTGTGTACTGTGATAATGTGAGCGCAATCTACCTTTCAGGGAACCCGGTACAACACCAACGTACGAAACACATTGAGCTTGATATCCACTTCGTTCGTGAGCAAGTGCAACGGGGTCATGTACGTGTTCTTCATGTTCCCTCTCGACATCAAATTGCAGACATCTTCACCAAAGGTCTTCCACGTATTCTGTTTGATGACTTTCGCTCCAGTCTCAGTCTTCGGCCACCCTTCGCTTCGACTGCGGGGGTGTAATAGAATATGTATATTAAGAAATTAGCATATGTATATTATGACAAATGGCATCTACGAATATGCCTCAAATATTATAGGAAAGTCTTGTAATTATGTCTATATATTGTTATGTCCATCAATGGCATTGACCAAGAAATTATTATGCAATAATGAGGTCTATCAACCCATCCTAACCCCCTTGAAAATTATACTAAACCCATTTTAACCCACAAGGTCAAATTTTAAACCCAAAACAACCCAAACTCAACTAGATGGGTTGAAATTGCCAGGTCTAAGTAGAACAGTGGGCCACTGGATTTGCCACTTTTAGTTTTCAAACTCACAAAAGGAATTTAATATACAATTAAGTGTGTGGCATAGAAAAAATAGGTCCAATTATCGATTGAAATGTGGCAGAACAGCTAGAGCAATCAATTACGTAATTACAACTGTAGAAACATTGTGAATTGTTAGTATATACAATTATGGTGGATATAAAATCATCAATGAAAAGATCTGACTTGTTCATTTTTAATTTCCACCATTCGCTAAAATAAAACAAGATAAACAAATCGGATTGTGTAGCATCTTTTCTTGTAGTTGATATATCAATATCATCATTAAGTTCCTGTGTAGCGAGGGTTTTACGAGGCTTTATGAGAATAAAATATTATAAAGTATTCGTAGAGGCTTCATAGGACTTTATGAGAAAATAGTTATGTAATGGGTGTGGGCTTTATGAGGCTTTATAAATCATTGGGTAATCATTGCTTGGATTATTGTTTTTTTATTTAAATAACAAATATTTAAAAAGAATAATAATAATATTAATAATAATAATAAAAAAATATCAAAAGAAAATTTATTAAAAAATAATATTAAATATTTAATAATATTTAATATTCAAACGGCTAGTTTTAACCCTATAAATACAAGACAGAAAACCAATTATCACTCACAATTCAATCTACACGCAAACAATCAAAGATATGGGTGGTGGTTATCATAACGAAGCAGCCGAACCTTCCAATCTCTGGCGATATTCTTGTCGCCGACGTGCACAACCATTGTCCTATCCTCCTCCTCCTCAATCAATGTCATCTCCTCCTCCTACAGTGTACACTCCTCCTCATCAACCAGTTTACACCCCTTCTGCTAATCCAGTGTACACTCCTCCTCGTCAACCAGTGTACACTCCTCGACTATTTTATGTTCCTCCTTTACCAAGTCATGCAGCTATTGATCCAAATGCTTCTCTTACAGATAAGGAATGTATATGGGCGCATGACTACATGATAGTCGTGCTGGGATTAGGCCAGCTACAACTTGGGAGAGAGACAAACTAATATCACCCCAAACCCTCCTGCTACAGTTCTAAATGAGTAACCTGACATTGGCTCGGAGTATGTGAATATGGATGATGAACCGTATCATCTTTCGTATCGTCTTCTAAGTCCTGACTTCGGCTGCATCAGCTCGGATGCTAGGTCGGACGGTCATGATAACGATCGTTCCGTGTCGTTATCGGGGTATAATCTGGAAGATTGAGATAACTACTCTCCGTAGGTGTGTTTAAGTAATTTAGGTTTTATAGATTTTTAATTTAGGATTATGTAATGTTTTAATTAATGTTAAATATACGAGTATGTAATGTTCTATGTAATAAAGATTATTTAATGTTTTAATTAAAGTTTATGTAATGTTTTTAATTATGTTTGTCTAAAATAACATTAAACATTAAATACTAAAAAACACTAAACATTAATCATTAAATGCTAAACGTTAAACATTAAAAAAAATGGATCAATTGCCATGATAGAAGATGGGTGAGGGTGAAGGCGGTTCCGTACTGCTTCCGATGGATGTCTTGTGTCAGTTGGATTGACACACGTTGGTTAATGTAACATCCACAATTTTTCCCAATAAAGTGTGTATAATTTTGGGGACCTAAAGTGGCAAATATCTAAACACTTAAATTTGCGTGAACGATAATGTAGTTTTAACGTTTGGGGTAGAAATATAATAAACAAATAAAAAAAATTAAAAATTAAAAAAAAAAGATTACAATAAATGTGGCTATAATTTAGAATTCAAAACGTGAAAGAATTGAAATCACAATAATTATTACTTTATGTCTTTAATAGTTTTAAATGAAAATTTATATAACAATGTAAATTTGAAGTGATTAAGCTAAATGAGAATATAGGGATATTGACATTCTATAGATATATTGGAATTGAAAAAATTTAAATGAGTAAAGTTTTGTAGTTTGTACAAAATGCAGGGAGTAGAGTGTATTATCAAAACGGTTTTTGAACCTTGTCTCTTTATTTCGCGGCAATATTCCGGTCGAACATCCAAATTTGACAACTTTTAAATCACCGTATTTCACGAAACGTTACCATATTAACCTATAATCTATTCCTATGATTTATGCAATCATATTGCACGTGATTAGTTACCGAATCATTCCTAATCGAGTCCTAATCATCAACCATAATCCAAGGAGAGTTTCCAAAAAGTCGAAACCATACCTACCTCATTTAAAGTCGACACCTTCTCTAAATCTGGCCGCCACCATCCATCACCGACACCTTGTCCTACGCGTCTGAGCCGGAAGTTTCAGTGAATATTCCGCAAACACGACCCTAAAAACCCGGCAAGTACAAGCCACAGTGTTCAACCGGTCATAATATGGAGGTTATGTATATATTGAACTTCATCCAATTCGAGACTTTTAGCAAACACTCCCACACACACAAATGTCCCACAAATCGTCTCTTGGTGCACCTGCAAATCCACCGACTCATTGCTGCTCTGGCCGCATTTCTAGTGGGAACAACCACATCAACCGAGTGCCACCCCTAACCACCGAACGCTCATCCCGCAACCCACAAGAAGTGCAATCACTATCCCTCTATTTGGCGCATCGTACTCAACCGTCGAGCGAGCTTTCACCGACCACACGTCACCTCCCTGTTCATCACCCGGATCGGTTCCTACTATCTTAAGTCCCGTCGTCAACATCAATGGTGCTTCGGCGAGCCCCTCTAGGGTCTAGTTAGACACCAATCAAAGGTATTTCTAATACTATTCCACGTGTTTCATGTCACTAAACAGAAGATAAAAAAAAACTATAATGTAGTTCAAATTTGGGTACGAGACCTCTGCCCACTTTTCATTTTCTCTAGATGAACATTGGTAGTGACTTGGACATGTTCCACTCATATGCATATATAATACATATCCAAGTTTACGAGACTTGCTTTTTTTATGTTGAGATCATATTTCCCAAAATTTCAATATTGTTTACTTAATTAACTGTATTATTCTTTAAAATATAAAATGTAATATCTATTTTATGAACAAATTATACACCAATGAGAAACTTTAATGTTAAGTATTTGTTTACAGATTTTTGTTTTGATTCTTAAACCAAGTGGATATGTATTTTTTTAAAAGACAATTATATGTATTTTGCACGAATACTTTCAAATAAAATAACGGTAATGGGCTCTAAATCATCATTCTTAATTTGTTAAGGTGAAAGCATAATTCATTAATACTTGGGATCTTTTGTGCCACGTCTAGACTATTTCAAAAGATTCGACACTTTTGCTATGGTGAGTTTTACATAGCCCCTTTTATTTATCACCATTTTTGGGGTGAAACATGTTATAACATTATCATTGCAATTCAATCATCAATGTGTCTATGTGTTTTCTATGTTGCATTGTGTCTTGAGCATGATTAGAGTAAGCACCATTCTAGCATAATCATTAACTCCGTACAAGCCGACGGTATACATTGATAGATCTATTGGACTGACAATCCCACCCGGATACGTGCCTCCTACAAAGGTTACGTGGGTGTTTGTTATCGCATAACATATTCAATTGGACCATGAGCGTATGGTATGTATCATATTATAACAGTCATCAGGGTTGATTATGCACTCGATTTATTTCTAGTATGTTCTCACATATGGGCTAGATTGACATGACACATGAATTGCACAACATTTTTATTCATTTTATTATCAAAAACCTATGTAATTCTCACCAACTTTTGTTGACCCAAAATATTTTTAAACTTAACATGTTTCAGGTTATAGCTTTGTTTGAAGATTAGAGTTAATGCTTGAAGATTTGTATTTAGTATTTCTCAATTGATGTACAAATTCTTTTAGAACAATGTATGCAATTTATTTAATTAATTATTGAAACTTATTATTTACCATGAGCTACTGAACAATCATCAATACGTGACATCCCGATGTTTCCGCCATCGGTTGGGGTGTTACAGTTAATACCAAGGTGAGCATCCATCGTGGCTTGAAAGAGGGTGTTCCATCTCGTACACCTATGGGTGAGCGTCCGGCACTTAGGAGCGATCTGATTAATGTTGCGGTCATTTGTTCCGCTTATTCGATTGAATTCCTCTAACACATTGGTCCAAAAAGAAGACCTATTATCGGGGTAGGTGAGGTTTACATTGATCCAGGCCGTAACCAAGGCGATCTCACGATGCCATGAATCGGCTAGAGTAGAAGAAACATAGACCATCCTTTTCATTAGCTTATGATAAGTCACTATCACACTAAGCACACCAAATCTTACACATGTTTGAATAGACACCACACTACTTCAAGGTTCTAGACTAATACACTTCCACATTTAGAATGAAACAAACATTCCTATCTATTACCTACATTGCGGCCGAAAAGGACACATCAAAGGACCAAATGATGACAAAAATTGTATGCATGAAATGTCACTATCCATCCTCTCCTTTTTTGTTTATTCTCGGCCGCAATCCACCAAAACAAACCCACATGTTACTTTCCAACCTATGACAATCTTACTTTCACTAAATAACACACTACACCTAAGTATAACCATCATCCATGAAGTCAACCCTTCCTCTTATAGCCACTATAAAACAATCGGCTTATGTACACCTCACCACCTCCACGATTTCGCCAAGGATGGGACAAGAGGAGATCTTTGATCCATGAGATGTCATTATCAACTCATGACACCAAAGCTTACATCAATTAGGAATCTAATTCTTTCCCTCATTGTTTTACAAGAGTTGTCTTGCCACATTTATCACATCATGCTTGCAAGCAAATCAGCCAATGTGTATGGAGGCAAGCCATCGATGACAACTAAGAAGCTTATATGATTTTGGAAACTTAACACTAACTAGCTTCATCCAAGACAATGACAACTTGCCATCTAATCCACTATGTAAGGAGCCTCACCACCACCTTCATTTCTTGCACCAACACCTCTCTAATACATCTCTTTCTCCTTCGCTATCACTCTTGGACAAGAACCCAAGGAGCTCAAGTGTTGAAAGTTCCCTACGATCGACTCTTGTATCCACATTTGAAGGTATGTTATTCGATCACCATTTCGCCTTTGTTCCTCTTATGACTCGACCTCTACCCAACCATCATTCGATCCCCTTTTTACCCAACCCTCGACCTCTAAAACACCGAGTAATCAGCCCTAGTCACATAAGTTAATAATTTTCATAAGCATATCCTTATCTATTGCTAATTGATTTCAATCACTCACATATATACAATCGCATATATATAAGTCACACACTTATGCATAAGTTTGAGATAGGTAGGAAAGATTTGAATATTGAAAAATATTTGGTGCGAATGGATGAATAAGTTTGAGATAGGTAGGAAAGATTTGAAATGATGGTTAGTATTTAAAGAATGTATTTAGTTTTTTTTATTTGAAATGGTACTATTACCGTTAGATAAGGAATCAAAATCAGCAAGGGTTAGCCGAGAAATGTAGCCGAGATCCACGGGCCAGTGTAGCCAAATCAGCCCGCCCCATCCCCCCTAAGGTACCTGATTTATGTATGTTCAAGTGTTCGCAAAGTCAGTTAATTATGAAGTACAAATTTATTAGAGTTTATGTTTGAAGCAGAGCGGAAGCACTATGGAAAATAATTTTCAAGAATTTGTATTTTTTTTATAAACACAATCCATTTTTATTAAACAAACAAAACCCATTACATTAGGATGATGGGTAAACGGGCAACAAGTTGCGCCGCAACTCCCTTCTGAATTACAAAACCTATTCGGCTAAACACAAGTCCTTGGTTCTTGAAGCTCTGTGAATTATTATGCATCACCTTCTGCACTTGATCCAAGAAACGCCCTGCCTCAGGGGGCAAGAGATCGAAACGTATCGAAAGCATAAGGCAGGAACATCTGTTGGTTCGCCAAACAATCAAAAGGCAGGAACACGTGTTTGTATTAAACCTTAATGATCAAAACATTACAATAGGTGACACTTATTATGGATTTTACAAATTTGACAAGTTTACCGAATTTTCGAAATTGCAAATTATTATAAACAGGGCGTAAATTATGCTACTCATATGTTCACACGTTATAAGCTATAAGAGGAAATTACTGAAAATTGACAGAATCGGAGGCCTCACATCAAGGAAAACGGGACTAGCAGCTGGTTTTGCCAGATGATCTGGCTAGTGGGCCTCGTAACTACAACCGTAGTCCAAATTATGCTCCTTTAATATTTAGGTTCATATGCCTCGTTTTCTCTAATCAAGTTGATCCATGTACGAGTCTGCTAACTTTTGGATCATCTCTTCATTGGTCTTTAACTTACCTTGTAGGATAAGCATTACAAGGAGAACTCCAAGGGTTATTTTCACATTTGAGTGTAAGGTGGGGTTTTACGTGCTTTTTATAGTTGAGAATACATTGTTTTATACTCATGCATGCAGACTTCTAAATATGATTTCATATTATGGCATAGGGTATGAGTTTTGTTGGTAAATAAAGAGATAAGATCTTACAATATATAATTCCAAATAAAGGGCTGCTTATATGGATGCCAAGAGGTCAGCTATTTCTTTTTTGCGAGTTCATGAGTAAGGCCGGCTCAACCGTTTTGAACCAAAAGCAAAATAAAAATTCGGCCCTTCCAAAAAAATTTTTTTTTTTTTTATTTATGATTTCAATTTTTCATGGATTGGAAATTAATAATAAGGGTACATTTAGTGATAAAGAATGTGGCAACAACAATATCAGCCTCTTGATGTTTTTAAATGGAAGTTGGTTTGGGTTGTTAAAAAAAGGTAGTAGTCCTTTAAAACGAAAGTTTTAATTTGATAGAGGATATTGTTAAAAAAAAAAAAAAAACAAAACATAGCAGTGGAATTCAAATTCAAGCCTGTGTGGAAGTAACACATGATTAACACCATTAGACTACATTCAAACTTATTCATTAAGGTTAACAAAGCATATATAATATTCACAATTTCATTTATATTCTCAAATAAATGAGGCCCTAAATATTTGGGGGCACAAAGTCCTAGCCTCAAAATAATTGGGCTTGAGCCAACTCTGTTTATGAGTTAAACATGACAAAACTTTACCCAAAACTTGTAAGTTACCATCTTGTCATTTTGCAATAATTTAACCAACTATACAAATAAAGTATTGAAGAGATATGTACCCGCGCGTGCGCAGAAAGGAAGCTCACATGCACGTCAGCGCAAGAACGTGACGTGGAGTTCTAGAAGACGGCACACGCAGTCACAAAAAGGACAGGTGTCACCCGACAAGAGCATGACACATAGCCAATCAGAGGCGTGAATTCCCTGCTCCATGATTGCCTGCCAGTACGAGGTACGAGAAAGGACGAAAAGGACAATGACAGGACACGTGGACCAATCGCAGAGGGACAACACAAGAAATGACAACGGTCATAATAGTACAAGACAGTTGCCATTCCTCTTACAGCCAATCATAGGCCACCTGAGGAGCCTATAAATACCCTCCTTCGTCATCAGAAGAAGGGATCGATGAATCAAGAGAGAATTCATATCATAAGCTGTGAAAAATAGATTATAGTCGAAACTCTGTAATAATCCGATAACGGTGTCTTGTATTTGTCTTGTCAATTAACGAGAATCACGTCCTTTCTTATATTCATACATTAGCATTGTTATATCGGATTGTTAGATTGGTGTTTCTTCATTGGCGTCATCCGTCTTTCGAGTTATCAAGAACAGCAACTAAAAAGCTTTTATTTCTCAGAAAACCAGCCATGAGTTCTTTACCAGCAACAATGAACTCCCCGGTGGGCATGTCTGGCACTGGCGTTGCTCAGGCAAACACCAGCCAGCCCGACAGTCACACGGAGGAGCAGTTTCACGGCACAGATGTGGGCCGCACTCCGTCCTCTGGGACGAGGCAAACCCCGTCGTTTCATTTTGCAACTGATAATGTCCAAGCTTCACCCGCTGGTCAGACCGCGCCGATGGTTAGTCCGGAGGTGTGGTATGCGCAGCAAAAAGAAGCTCTGAAACAAGCATTCATAAACAAGATTAAAGAACAACAGCTGAGAGAAGCATCCCGCACCCTTTCCTTCAGCGAAGGAAGGCCTGTCACCATGTCGGAAGGGCCATCCAGAGCTGCAGGACACATCGGCGGAAGCAATCATATCACTGACCCAACCTGGAGGGAAGACTCCGACGAGTCACAGAGTCGTTTTCAACGTGACACAAGCCAGTACTTGACCAACACCGTTGATCGAGCACACTTGTTGTCCGGCGAAGACGATCTCACACAACCCTACTATCCCCCCTTATTCAGTGAAAAATCAAAGTTCACACCACGCATCGCGCTTGCCACGCTGCCAGCACGAACAAAAATCCCAAGTACTCTGGGAAAGTTC
Source organism: Ambrosia x helenae (assembly GCA_030844895.1). Classification (NCBI taxonomy): domain Eukaryota; kingdom Viridiplantae; phylum Streptophyta; class Magnoliopsida; order Asterales; family Asteraceae; genus Ambrosia; species Ambrosia x helenae. Next base: position 51,181,075 of record CM061227.1, on the reverse strand, counting down.
GATGGCACCGGCGATCCTGACGACCAGCTAAGAAGCTTCGAAATCGCAGGAAAATGCGCATGGTGGAGCCTACCAGCACGGTGTCACATGTTCGCGCAGACGCTTACGGGCGCAGCGCGAGTATGGTTCGACAGCCTACCAAACGGCAAGATTGACAATCTGAAAGAATTGACTGACAAATTCTCAGACCATTTCAGCCAAAACAAAAGGATTGAGCGCGATTCCACAGACATCTTGCAAGTCAAGAGGCGTGAGAATGAATCCATCGAAGACTACATCACCAGGTTTAATCGAGAGGCCTTGCAGATCTGACCGATTGGGTTCGAACTTATGAAAGCAGCATTCACCCAAGGAGTGAGGTGTGACTCACTGATCCGCACTTTAGCCGGATGTACAGGCATGCCCAACACTTAGGAAGAGATCATGCGCGGCGCAAAGAACTACGCTAAAACTGAGAGAGAACTTTCTGTTTGGAGCAGAATTCAAGCGCCACAGTACACAGACACACAAGCACAAGCAGTGCGCAGCAGAAATAACAGGAATGAGCAAAGGGGAAAAGGGAATGTCTGGACGAGGCTCCAAGGAGCCAACCAGACAGTGACAAAGCCCAGCGCACCCCAAGAATACCAGCACAACACGTCACTTGTGCATAAATCCGGTAGGCGGAGTCACAACAACTGGACTCCTTTAACAAAAACACCAGCGCAAGTCTTAGCCACAGAAAATGTTGACTTCCCATAACCAAAAGTCATCAAGCGCAGGGAAGGGCTAGACCATAACAAGTTCTGCGCCTACCATCAAGACATTGGTCATGATACTGACAAATGCTATCAGCTGAGGCAAGCAATCGAGGACGCGTTGAAAACCGGTAAACTGGGAGATCTGCTGCAAAACGTGGAGCGTAAACAAACAGCGGGCCCACCGCCCAAAAAGATAAAAAATGTGAGTATGATGATACATAGCAGTGGGTACCGACTTCAAAAACGAAAGCCAGAAACCATAGCAGAATGGAAAGAGCAACAAGTGTGCTTCCCGGTGGTCAAAGGCGGCCCGTCCGCTACGCGGGCAATCATTGTCACGGCCATCTTCAACCACTACAGAACTACCAGAGCTTTCATGGATACCGGCAGCAACTCGGATATCATGTACGGACAATGCTTCGACTTATTGGATGGGGAAGACAAGCAAAGGTTGTGCCCCATCAACTCCCCAATCATGGGATTCTCAAACGAAGTCGTGACCCCGCTCGGGGAGATTTCTTTCCCCCTCACCTAGGGAGCACATGGGCGTTCACGAACTGAAGAAGTCACCTTCCTTGTCATCCCGACAAAGTCCAAGTATGATATCATCCTGGGACGAGACTCTATGGCCTCATACAACATGGTCACCTCTACAGTCCATGGCGCAATCGGTTTCCCAACCCCAAGTGGTGTGGCAATCGTGTGGGCTAACAGAGAATGCGCCATGACAACAGAGTCCCACCCAGCCAAGATGCTAAAGGCATGCCCGCGCACGGAGCCAGAAAAGTGGATCTTGAATCCAAAATTCCCTGATCAAACGATCACGCTGGGACCAGCAATCTTAGAAAACATCAGGGATCAATTGAAGAAGCTCCTCCAAAAAATATAGACGTGTTCGCATGGCATCCGTCAGACATGACCGGCGTCCCCCGCGAACTCGCCCAACACAAACTCAACACATTCCGCTCTGTAGAACCCATCGCGCAAAAGCGCCGAAGCATGGGCGCCGAGAAAACACAAGCGATGAATGAGCAAGTAGGAGAGTTGTTGAAAGCCGGAATCCTAAGGGAAACACGGTACCAAACCTGGGTTGCCAACCCAGTAATGGTAAAGAAAAGCAACGGCGGTTGGAGGATGTGCGTGGACTACACCGACCTCAACAAGGCATGCCCGAAACCCTTTGCCGGATATCGATCTGAAGATAGACTCCCTAGAGCCCTTCCGTTTCAAATGCTTTCTGGATGCTTACAAAGGATACCATCAAATCCAGATGGCGCTAGAGGACGAAGACAAAACAGCTTTCCGCACCGATAAGGGGGTTTTCTGCTACACAAAAATTCCATTCGGCCTAAAAAATGCGGGGGCCACATACCAACGGTTAATGGACCGCGCATTTGCCAAACAGATAGGGAGAAACCTAGAAGTCTATGTGGATGATTTGGTCGTCAAGAGCAAGGAAGAGGATCAAATGCTGACAGATATCGAAGAAACCTTCAAGCATTTGAAAGAAATCCACATGAAACTGAATCCAAGCAAGTGCGCCTTTGGGATGGAAGAGGGAAAGTTCCTGGGCGTGGTGGTCACTAAAGACGGTTTCAGGCCAAACCCTGAAAAAATACAAGCCATCACGCAAATGCCCTCCCCTCCACCCTGAAAGAAGTTCAAACATTGAACGGGCGCCTGGTAGCAATCAACCGCTTCCTGTCACACCACGCAAGCAAATCCATCCCATTCATCTAAACGCTAAAAAACTGCCTAAAAAGAACCATTTTAAATGGACTGCAGAGGCGGAGAAGGCCTTTCAAGAGATGAAGGAATGCTTGATGGACTTACCGACACTCACCGCTCCACTCCCTAGGGAGCCCTTAACGATGTATCTATGCGCCACAGAGCAGGCGGTGAGCGCGGTATTGATGGTAGACAGAAAGTTGGTCCAGACACCCATCTATTATGTCAGTAGGGTATTAACGGACGCAGAGTCCAGGTATACCACCATGGAGAAGCTATTACTAGCCCTCGTTCATGCATCGCGGAGGTTGCGCCGCTACTTCCAGGGCCATCCCATCAATGTGCTGAGCGACAACAAGCTAAACAATGTCCTATCAAAGCCGGAAGTCTCCGGGAGATTGGCAAAATGGGCTATCGAACTGGGTGAGCACACCATCTACTACAAAACGCGCCCAGCAATCAAAGGGCAAGTATTAGCCGACTTCATAGTGGAGGTACCCCAAGAAAAAATTGAAGAGTGCAAAGCAAAACAAGAACCGCAACCAACAAGCGATGAAAAGGCCATTTGGAATCTCTATACAGATGGGGCCTCAAACGAAGATGGTGTAGGTGCGGGAATACGCTTGGTTAGTCCGGAGGGCGCAGAGTTCACCTACGCGATCAGACTTAAATTCAAAGCCACCAATAACGAGGCTGAATATGAGGCATTCCTCGCCGGACTACGCATTGCGCAAAAGCTGGGCGCAAAACACATCTTCGCGCACGTCGACTCAATGTTGGTTGCAGGTCACATCACTGGGAAGTATGAAGCAAAAGAACCTTCCATGATCATGTATCTCCAGCGGGCCAAAGAGCTCATGGCCGCCTTTCCTAGCTGCACCATCGACCACATTAAACGCAGTCAAAACAAGCCGACGGACGCTCTAAGCAAAATGGCCTCCACAAGTTTCAGCCATTTAGCAAAAGAGGTCCGAATTGAAACTCTGAGCGAACCGTCTGTTCCACCCAAGGAAGTCAATGTCATCCAAACGGGTGTTGACAGCTGGATGACTCCGATAACTTCTTACCTAACCACGGTGCACTGCCCGAACAACGCGCCGAAGCCAGGAAGATACAACAAAAAGCCCTACAGTATCAAATGCAAGATGGTGTGCTCTATCGGAAGTCATGCGTGGGGCCATTACTACGGTGCGTGGATGCGGTTGATGCGGATTATCTGGTGCGTGAGATACATGAAGGGATATGCGGGATACACGCCGGGCCACGCATGGTGGTCGCAAAGATTATAAATGCGGGATATTACTGGCCAGGCATGCACCTGGACGCCTTGAAAATCATCCGCAAATGCGACTCTTGCCAGCGCCATGCCCCCAACACCCTGCGCCCTAAAAACGATCTTATCCCAGTAACCTCAGCATGGCCATTTCAGAAGTGGGCCATCGACCTGGTGGGACCATTTCCAATGACGATAGGCAAAAGAAAATTCCTGATAGTCGCCATTGACTACTTCACCAAATGGGTCGAAGCCAAGCCACTTGCTGAGATTACGGCCAATCATGTGAAGAAGTTTATCTGGGAATTCATCATTTGCCGCTTCGGGTTACCTATGTCAATTGTCACAGACAATGGGACCCAATTTGCGGACAAGGGGTTGCTAAAATGGTATGCGGACTTGCACATCCAACCCACATTCACCTCGGTTGCGCACCCTCAGGGCAACGGTCAGGTCGAACGTGCAAACCGAAGCATTGTAGAAGGCATCAAGTCCAGACTGGGAACCAAAGGAAAGGCTTGGGCAGAGGAATTACCGAGCGTGCTATGGGCCAATCGCACTCTAACAAAAACGAGCACCGGTGAAACCCCGTTCAGCCTCACATACGGCTCTGAAGCCATGATACCCGCGGAGATTGGATGCCCATCTACAAGAGTCCTTTCAGCAACCACAACAGACAATGATCGAGAGCTGCGCACAAACATAGACCAGGCAGAAATACGCCGCGAAAGAGCAGCAATAAGAGAAGCAAATTACAAGCAACAGCTGGAAAGGTATTACAATGCGAAGGTCAAACCTTGCACGTTCCACACAGGGGATTTCGTCTTACGAAACAATGAGGCCAGCGGCGCCTTCCCCAAAGGGAAATTGGCCCCAACTTGGGAAGGGCCATACCGTATACAGGAGGTCCTCGGCAAGGGAGCCTACAAGCTCTCAACCTTAGAAGAAAAGCCAGTTCCCCGTACATGGAACACGGCCCAATTACGAAAATGCTATATGTAATACTATTCCATGATGTAACGAAGGCCGACGCGCCAATTAATGAAATGAAGTATGGCAGTTTCTTTACTTTACACGCGCTTCGTCTCATAAACATTGTATGGTTAAGATACAATGTCCTAAAACTAGAAATTGCATCGAGAAATCTGCAATTTCCCTAAACTGCGCGTTGCATGGCTAAGACGCAACGCGCACCCTAAACATTGTATGGTTAAGATACAATGTCCTAAAACCAGAAATTGCATCGAGAAATCTGCAATTTCCCTAAACCGCGCGTTGCATGGTTAAGATGCAACGCGCACCCTAAACATTGTATGGTTAAGATACAATGTCTTAAAACTAGAAATTGCATCGAGAAATCTGCAATTTCCCTAAACTGCGCGTTGCATGGTTAAGATGCAACGCGCACCCTAAACATTGTATGGTTAAGATACAATGTCTTAAAACTAGAAATTGCATCGAGAAATATGCAATTTCCCTAAACTGCGCGTTGCATGGTTAAGATGCAACGCGCACCCTAAACATTGTATGGTTAAGATACAATGTCTTAAAACTAGAAATTGCATCGAGAAATCTGCAATTTCCCTAAACTGCGCGTTGCATGGTTAAGATGCAACGTGCACCCTAAACATTGTATGGTTAAGATACAATGTCTTAAAACTAGAAATTGCATCGAGAAATCTGCATTTTCCCTAAACTGTGCGTTGCATGGTTAAGATGCAACGCGCACCCTAAACATTGTATGGTTAAGATACAATGTCTTAAAACTAGAAATTGCATCGAGAAATCTGCATTTTCCCTAAACTGCGCGTTGCATGGTTAAGATGCAACGCGCACCCTAAACATTGTATGGTTAAGATACAATGTCTTAAAACTAGAAATTGCATCGAGAAATCTGCAATTTCCCTAAACTGTGCGTTGCATGGTTATGATGCAACGCGCACCCTAAACATTGTATGGTTAAGATACAATGTCCTAAAACTAGAAATTGCATCGAGAAATCTGCAATTTCCCTAAAACTGTGCGTCGCATGGTTAAGATGCAACGCGCAACCTAAACATGGTATGGTTAAGATACAATGTCTTAACGCTAAAAATTGCAGCGAGGAATCTGCAATTCCCTTAAACTGCGCGTTGCATAGTTAAGATGCAACGCGCATCTTAAACATTGATTGGTTAAAATACAATGTCCTAAACTCAAAATGGGAATTGACTAATTCATGCTTCCCTAGCCAAAACCGTCGCACTATTAGAATGCGAAGCGCAAAATACAAGCAAGTCATGTGTACATAATTCAAATCTACACTTAAACATATGCTTCACGTTAGCATAAAATAAATTACTTGCGCATCCAAATTTCAAAAACAAACATATATATATATATATATATATATATCCACAAACAGGTCAGGATTACAACTACGAGAAATATTGACAAACAAGCATGGAAAAAGAAAATGAACAAGTAACATCCAGCTTCATTTCTTGGGCTCAGGAGACGCATCACTGAAATCATCGTCTTCATCCGATCCCGATAAATCCAGCCTTTCGCTACCTTCTGGCTGCTCGCCGGGCGCTAAGTCAGCCGCCTTCATCTTCTTCATGGCATATTCGCGCCGTGTGTGCGTCAGGCCTTGTTTGTCAAAAGACTTTTTAAGCTCGAAACAGCTTGGCCGGTTGCGATGACCAACGACGAAATCAACCAGTTCATATTTCAGCTCATCGAACTCAGCGGCCTTCTTGGCGAATACAACATCCAAATCCTGCCTGTACAACGCGAACTGCTCCAAAGGCTTGCCAGGCTGAGCGTGCTGATAACCTTCAAGGAAACCATCCTTGCGCCCCACCAGCTTCGCGGCAGCGTTCACCGCGGCCACAACTTGGCGCGTCTGGGCACAATTTTTAACATGATGAGCAACCTACGCAAACATTCAAAAAGCATGTTTAGTAAGCGTACACGCATAAAATGATGGGAAGACATAAACACAAAATAAAGACAAACCACAGGGACGCAGCAGCTAAGCACCCATGCACGATCCTCCTCCGCAATTTCCTTCTCATTTTGGGCATCCAACAGCTGCCCTTCTAACTGAAGGATCTTTTGCTGCAAGGACAAGTTCTCCTTGTCCAACACCTCGTGCGCCTCCCGCCATTGATCAATGTCTTTATCCTTTTCCGCAGCAAGTCGCGGGCCTCAAGCAACTTGTCATAGTGCTGCTTCACAAGCCTTCCTTTCACATCCAGCTCCTTGTAGAGCTCCTCCTTCTCTACCTCAACCTCACTAATGCACTTTTTAGACGCCTCCATCTTGGCATTTGTCTTCGCGCAAGCAACTTTCCATTGCTCCTCCCTTTCAGAGATGTGCTCTTGCAGCTTGTCACGCTCTTCGCGGAATGTAACAGTGTCCCACTTGGCACGCTTTAACTCTGAGTGCATACGATCGCGCTCCTCAGTCACCCGCTGCAAATCCTGATTGACCTTGTGGCGGTCATGCGCCATCAACCCCCACTCACGCACAATCTCCGCTGAAGTCGACAACATGTTGGCCACACTTAGGATGTGGTCATCCATGAGCTCCCCGCGCGGACGCGTAGCTTGATGCTCACGCTCCCCAGGAGGGATGACGTTCGCCAGGAACTGACGGCATTCTTCAACGTTTAAAAACCGAGTGGCCGGTGTCAGAGTCCAGCTGGGCATAAATACGCCAGCGGATGGGTCACCGCCCCCAACAGGAAGGGCACTTGAAAAACTAGGCCCAGGCTCCGTTGTCACCCGCTTCTCGTTCTCCTCATCATCATCGACGGTCATGTCAACACCATGCCCGTACCCCTCGCTGATGTCAGTCGGCGACACCTGTCCTTCACCACCCTCTGGAATATCCTGAGCCGGGGTGGGGAGCCGCACGAGTGTCGGCGACCGCGGAGGCGTGGGCAAAGGCGCAGGCGTTGGCTCCCGCACAGGTGTGGGTTGACGCAGGGGCGGTGACTGACGCACCGGAGGGGAAGTTGTCAGAACATCGCCTTGCACCTCAGCATGCAAAGGCTCTTCAGTTTGCACAGCGGGAGACGCTGGCCTTGCAGGTTCAACATTAAACCCCTCAGCAATTGGGGCAATTAACATATCCTCCGATGCGCTAATGTTCAACAAATCCGCTGCAAAAATATAATGCCAAGGGTCAGCAACAAGAAAAAGTTAAACTACATAAACAAAGGAGGGCGTATTCAAACACTTACCCAATAAACTCTCCTCTGCGGAATGGACAAGGTCGTCCAACTTAATCCTTTTTTCAACGGGAGGCGTCAGCTCCCCAGCGACCTTCTTCCCTTTACCACCCGATTGCCTAGACCGCTTCTTAAGGCGGGGCGCATTAGCAACAACGGGCCCAGCCTCAGATATCCCCGCAGAAATAGGTTTAGTCACCACCGCGCCCTGGGCCTCTTCAGTCAGCTTCTCCAAAGACTCCCCTTGCACGAACGCATCTGAAAGTTCAACGTAGCTTCGTTCAAAAGGCCGATAATTTTCAAAATACCTATTAACCACTTCATGGTTTAAAATGAAAGAATAGTCTTCACCTCCAGTCGCATCCGTTTGCGGCTTTATGATGAGATGTACAAGGGAGTCATCTTCTTCGGTCTCCTCGGCAAAGTCATCTTCAACATGCGCAGGAGACAGATGCGGGTCTTGAACGCCTGCAGACGACGGAAGTGGCGAAAGCACAGATGAGTCAGAAGACTCATCACTAGATATCACAATTAAAGGAAAGCCCGTCCGCATGAACATGTTGACGGGCGAAGGATTATCATAAAGCGGTGAGGAGTCACCTGCTTCAGTAATCAGCAACTGCGATGGAGCAGGCTCCCGCGACACATCATCCAGCTTCGGACGGATGAGTGTGTCCCACGCCTTCTCCAGGATATACAGCTCATTGTCCGCCAGCTCTCTAAAGGCGAAGCCCATATTGTCTCCACCCAACAGCATGTCATACAAGCAACTGACATCTGTAACCAACAAAAATAACCAAAGTGAATTCGCAATAACAAAATAAAATTCGCGCGGAGCGCGAAAGAAAAGACAAGTAACAACCAACCTTTGCCATCTTCAGTAAGGTGCGGATTGCGACCCTTCACATCATACTTCATACTCATCCCCGCCATCACCAGGCCAGTCTCTGGGATCTCACACAAATCAACAGGATGGCTGGTCAAAGCCTTGAACCACTCCTGCTCCTTGTACTCTATGAGCACAATTTTCCCAATCCCATCGGCCGGGTCCAACCGACCAATCTCTATAGGGACAACCCCCTGGTTGATCCAAAAGAACTTGGGTTTCCACTCCCGGAAACTCTTCACTCCAGCCCCAGCGCAGGCGGAGACCCCAGCACGCGGCCTACAAGATAGCCAACTCTCCACAAATCTCAAACTGTAAAACACGAAGAACATGTCCACCAAGGGTTCGATCTTGTGAGCACGGCAACAAAACTCAAAAAACATGGGTCTCGACATCAGGCCGGGGTGGATTGGTTGATATGAACACCAACCGCCCGGATAAAAGTGCCCAAAAATGGGGTGACCGGAACCCTAAAATTGCAGTCCCGGAAGTAACAGGCATACAATCCAATCTTCCCAACAGGAGGCTGCAATATGGTCTTATCCGGGGCAGGCATCTCCACACCATATGAGGAAGGGAACCCAAACCCCTTCCTAAACTTCCGGAACTCATCTTTTCCCCAAACAGCCGTCACCTCTCCGGCATGAGGCGGCCTCTTCTTCGATCCGCCATCACCCCTCTTGGACCCCCCGCGTTTCTTCTTGGGAATATTTGTAATATGCTCCATGGTCTCACAAATACAGCAGGTTTTTCAGAAAAAGTAAGTCGGATGCAGTTGCAACGATGAAGAACACAGAGAAATTCGAAGGAACTGATGAAAAAATAAACCAAATGGATGAGAAAGAGGGATTAAATAGGGGAACCACACGTGGATCGACGGTTTCGAATTTGAAAAGGCTACCAATCAGTGACTGACACGTCACAAGAGGAAAGAGAAACGAGTGACTCAAACGGACTACATGGGCCCACCACGTCCCTGACACTGTACAACCGTCAGAGACTTTTCGGCTACCAACCTGTCGCGTCACACACGCGGACTGACAATATTGATGTGCACATTAATTACGAGACGTCCGCAGTTTCTCCACTTGCACAACACCGCGCACAAACTTCAGACGCCGAATCAATGCGCCAAACAACACGCGCAAACACTCCTTACACTCTGAGTCCAGCGTCTCGCATACTACGCATACAACACACTGGACTAGGGAGACTTGAAGAGATATGTACCCGCGCGTGCGCAGAAAGGAAGCTCACATGCACGTCAGCGCAAGAACGTGACGTGGAGTTCTAGAAGACGGCGCACGCAGTCACAAAAAGGACAGGTGTCACCCGACAAGAGCAGGACACATAGCCAATCAGAGGCGTGAATTCCCTGCTCCATGATTGCCTGCCAGTACGAGGTACGAGAAAGGACGAAAAGGACAATGACAGGACACGTGGACCAATCGCAGAGGGACAACACAAGAAATGACAACGGTCATAATAGTACAAGACAGCTGCCATTCCTCTTACAGCCAATCATAGGCCACCTGAGGAGCCTATAAATACCCTCCTTCGTCATCAGAAGAAGGGATCGATGAATCAAGAGAGAATTCATATCATAAGCTGTGAGAAATAGATTATAGTCGACACTCTGTAATAATCCGATAACGGTGTCTTGTATTTGTCTTGTCAATTAATGAGAATCACGTCCTTTCTTATATTCATACATTAGCATTGTTATATCGGATTGTTAGATTGGTGTTTCTTCAAGTATAGCATGCAAGAACATTGCTTTGAAGTAATAATTAGAGCATCTACAAACAAGAGTACTTAAATCGTTAAAATATAAGCTAATAATATATCTTCAAAAACTTAAAATGATTTCAGTGGTTGAAAGTAACATTTTTACTGTTGTGTTTTTTATAAAAGAAAGCAAAACAAAGTGCGGTGGGCTGTTGAGTTGTTCACTACTTCACTAGTTCACTATTGGTCTTCTCAAATTGGGCCTTCTGAAGATTTTGCTGGGCCGAAAAAGGGAGGGGGATGGGTTTCATTCAATATACCAAGAAAAAAAAAAACACAGAGATTTCAATTTATTTTTGGAAAATGTATTTAACTTTTTTTTTATCGGCTAACGACATCATCTCGCTACCCGTTTCGAATCCCATTTTTCCGCATCGTCCCTGAGGGCATAAGCCCTTTCAACATCAAGGGGTGTATTTTTGTTGGCCCTATGATTCGAACCATGTACCTCTCCCGGACGGGAACCTCTCTAAGGAGTAAACCCTCCCACCTCTCTCCAATTGAGCTGGGGGCCATTGGCAAAATATAAAATAATATTAATTATAGTACCTACCTAATCAAATAAAACTACTAGCACAAACATAGTGTTTTACAAAGTTACGTTGAGGTGTTGTACTGCTTTAGTACCAGTAGTGAAAAACATTGAAACCGAATCGTACTAAGTATTGTTGTTGATCAGGTGGTATTGGTTCGATAAGAAATTATGTGTGAATTAGAAAATAAAAAAAGTAAAGTCGTGATATGGCAAAGCGGATGACAACACATGTTTTACGATGGTCAATAACCACAAAAACAGGCAACGGCTTCGCTTCTGATATTACCAATAGAACTAATACTCATACTGGAATAATACCAATGTTCATACGGGTGTTGCTCGCTTTGTATCAATTCAATACTGTCACACCCTCAAATTCCACGTGCGGGGTTTTACCGCGAGGCGCGTGACACACCAGGATCTCAGTCAACGATCACAATAAACATACAACAAACATGCATTCAAGATTATATTTAAAACCAAAATATAATGCTTTGAGCTGTAAACCAGCAGCGGAAGCATTCTTGTTTACAACCAAAAGACATATCATTGTTTACAAAGACATTGTTTAATATGTTTCAAAATAATAGACGCCGTGCATGACTCTGTGCGCCTAGTCCGATAACCGCTACCTCAGCGACCTGAGAAAACATGCCAAAAATGTCAACATATAATGCTGGTGAGTTCACAGGTTTTCTTTTTATAAAGCGTTTTCCATAAGTTGTAAAGATCATATCCGTTACTACCAGGTTATAAGAACGTTAGCTAGACGTTAAGTGTTTGTTTACTACTGCGGTTGGGAATCCATTACTATACGTTTATGAGTTGTTAAGACTTGCCCAGCAGTTTTGACTATAACCGATGCCTCGGCGAGCCAGTAATAAGAGACAATATGCACCCGCCCGGCCCAGCCGTCGAGTGGGGTTTGTGAGGCCCAATAGATCTATCCACATTTCCCCCGTTGTGCATCCCCGCACATTCATGGTTTCCCCCCTGGGACTTTCCGTAAAAGCCGCATAGTATATGTAAAGTAACCATAGTATAACATGACCTTTAGTAAGTAAGTAAGTAGCATGTTTCTCCCCCGTAAGTAAAACGGTAAAAGTGGGGCTGTGAAACTCACCTTGGTTTGCGTTACTTGAAAATAGTTAAATGATTATGTTATGATAGCCCCAGATAGCGGCGACCTATCATAAGATGCGTATAAGTATTGGACTAATAACCCGCAGGCTAACTAGTCCCCGAATGTCCAGACCGTGACCTTAAACGTTTGAAAACACCTTTAACTGTTAGACCGACCGTGCCAGACAAGACCCGACATCCCATTGGTGACCCGACATCCCACGTGTTGAGTAAATGCAAGTCATCATGCAACATATGCAATTAAACACTTAGCACGCGCAACAATTCACCTAGTCTAGCATAATGTCCTATTAACGCATAAACAGGTCCGAACACGTCTTACTAAGTCATTGGGTGTATCCCGGGGTTCCTAACATGTTCCTAGGTGTCAAATCGTGTTCCGGGATGTCAAAACGCGTTCACGACAGCAGTACATGCGATTAGGAAGGTTACACGCGAGTAGGCAATAGCCTATAGGCGATTAGGGGCCTAATCGCATGAAGTTTCAGGCGATTAGGGCCCAATCGCCCATAATCTCTGCACAATCGCCAATAGCTCAGGCGATTAGGATTCCTAATCGCCTGCAGCTGCTGTGTAACGGATTTTCGCGCGTTTAACCCTCCAAATCAGATCCGAAACATGTAACAACACCCAATATCAAACCTAAATCATTTACCAACCCTTTTCAAGCAAAAACCCCCAACATAACACTGATCTAGCATGTTCTATGCAATTATTTCCTAAAATGGCAAAGTACTAGGTTTCTTCTACCAACCTTATCTTTCCTTAAATGGAAATAATCAGATTTCAAACTCTACAACATGTAACTCATAAAATCTCTGATCTAACATCTTCCTAGTGTGAATCCTAACAACATTGCACCAACAATCACACCATAATCATCATAAATCCTCAAGAACATACAAATGGGTCAAAATATGCATTTTCTTCAAAACACCATAATAATGGCTAAGATTCTAAGACAACCTTCCTAATGACCTCTACATAACAGAAGTACACTCATATCTTAAAAACATTCATGTTAAAATCACCAATAAGACCAACATTTGCATATAAACTTCACATATAACAAGCATTAAGGTGTAAACTTGGTTTAAGACTCTTTTGAAAGGTTTTTAAAGACACATTTGGTAAAACAAGGTCTGGAACTTTGGGGGAACTCAAAATAACAACTTTACAAAGGTTAGGGATGAAGAACACACCTTGGATTTTGCTAAAGAAAGGTGTGTAAGCTTGGGGATGGTGATTTTTGTAGCAAAATGAGTTCCAGAGGTGTTCTAAGGTGTGTGGGCGACTTGGGAGCAGCTAGGGTTGTTCTAGAGGTGTTTGGGGAGTTAAGGGTTCTATTTATAGGTGTTTTGACCCGAGCCCTGCAGTACACGCGATTAGGGACCCAGATCAGGCGAGTAGGGGCCTAATCGCCTCTATGTACACGCGATTAGCCACCTACTCGCGAGTAGGGGTCCTAATCGCCACTATTCATGCGATTGGCCACCTACTCGCCCCATTCCCTTTGTACTCGTGTACTATTCACGCGATTAGGAGTCCCCCAGGCTCCTAATCGCCTATAGATGCTGGAATGGGTTTTTGGCGCGTTAAACACTATTTTAACATATTTAAACACGTATTCACATACCGATAAGTCACATAATGATTCCAAACATATAATGCATGATATCCAACACGTTTACATCCGTTCACCAATTCCCGGGACTCGAGACTCGTGTGTGCGTTAGACCCGGCGATTCCACGAATCGCCGATCCTTGTACCCATAGTTATGGACCGACTCCCGATGACCCCGCGGATCATCATAACGACTCCCGTTGATTCCCAGAATCATCATACCGACTCGACTGACCCCGTTAAGGACGTAATATGCATGACTCGCTAAGGTAGACTTACTAGTTTAGTCAACGTTACTAACCTGAGTTTGCCGGGTGTCACATCATCCCCCTGTTGAAAGAATTTTCGTCCCGAAAATTGCCCAAGGCCAAAAAGGAAGAGACGAAAGAGAAGAAAAATTTTCCGGTTGCCACATCATCCCCCTGTTGAAAGGAATCTCGACCCGAGATTCATTCAGCTTCAGCAGAGACATGTCTTGATTCGAACGCGCGCTTAGGAAATAAATGGGGATACTTAGCCTTCATTTGATCTTCCCGTTCCCACGTGAACTCCGGTCCACGATTAGAGTTCCAACGGACTTTAACAATGCGGATTTTACTCCGGCGAAGGCTACGGATTTTATAATCAAGAATTTCAACCGGTTCCTCCACGATACGTAGACGATCATCCACCTTGATCTCTTCGAGAGGAACAACCAAAGATTCATCCGCCAAACACTTCTTCAAATTAGAAACATGGAAGACGTTATGAACATTACTGAGCTCAGCCGGCAGATCAAGCCTGTATGCTACCGGTCCAATCCGTTCCAGGATTGCGAACGGTCCCACATACCGAGGATTCAATTTGCCCCATTTCCCAAAACGTATAACGCCCTTCCACGGAGATACCTTCAACAAAACCCTGTCGCCAACCTCGAACTCCAAAGGCTTGCGACGACGATCGGCATAGCTCTTTTGACGATCCCGAGCTGCTACCATGCGGTTACGGATTTGTACGATCTTTTCGGAAGTCTCGTACACAAGTTCCGGGCCGGTGAGTTGACTCTCACCCACCTCGGCCCAACAAAGAGGAGACCGGCATTTCCGCCCGTAAAGAGCCTCGAACGGAGCTGCCTTGATGCTAGAATGGTAACTGTTGTTGTAGGAGAATTCCACCAACGGTAAATGACTCTCCCATCCCTTGCCAAAGTCAATCACACATGCCCGAAGCATGTCTTCTAGCGTTTGGATCGTCCGCTCACTTTGACCGTCAGTTTGCGGATGATACGCTGTGCTCATGTCCAACTGAGTACCCAGAGCCTTATGCAAAGACTTCCAGAAGTTAGAGGCGAACCGAGGATCACGATCAGAAATAATAGAGACAGGCACCCCGTGCCGAGAGACCACTTCCTTGAGATATAACCGTGCCAGGCGCTCGAGACCATCGGTCTCTTTGATAGCGAGGAAGTGCGCAGACTTTGTCAACCTATCAACAATTACCCAGATCATGTCACAACCACTGGGCGATTTCGGGAGTTTGGTCACAAAGTCCATCGTAATCCGCTCCCACTTCCACTCGGGGATTTCAGGCTGTTGTAGAAGGCCGGATGGCTTTTGATATTCGACCTTGACCTTGGCACAGGTCAAGCACTTGCTCACGTACGAAGCAACGTCCGCCTTCATGTTCGGCCACCAATAAAGTATCTTTAGGTCTAGATACATCTTATCGGAGCCGGGGTGAATAGAGTACCGGGACTTGTGAGCTTCATCAAGAACGAGCTCCCGCAAGCCCCCAAATAAAGGAACCCAAATACGTTCAGCGAAGTAGCGTAACCCATCGGACCTGAGTTCAAGGTGACTATCAGCACCATGCATGGTTTCAGCTTTAAGGTTTTCCTCCTTCAAAGCTTCTTGCTGCGCTGAACGGATTCGATCAGGTAAACCGGAATGGATAGTGAGCTGAAGAGCCCGAACACGACGAGGTTTAGCCGTTTCCTTCCTGCTCAAGGCGTCTGCGACCACATTCGCCTTGCCAGGATGGTATTTGATAGCGCACTCGTAATCATTAAGAAGCTCGACCCAACGTCGCTGTCTTATATTCAACACCTTCTGATCAAAGATATGCTGGAGGCTCTTGTGATCGGTGTAAATAGTGCATTTGGTACCGTACAAGTAATGCCTCCAAATCTTCAAAGCAAAGACCACCGCACCCAACTCCAGATCATGGGTGGGGTAGTTTTTCTCATGAACCTTAAGCTGACGAGAAGCATAGGCGATGACCTTCTCGCGCTGCATCAGTACACAACCAAGACCCCGGATAGAAGCGTCACAATAAACCACAAAATCGTCCGTACCTTCAGGCAAGGACAAGATAGGAGCAGAACAGAGTTTAGCCTTTAACAACTGGAAGGCCGACTCCTGCGAATCACCCCAGTTGAACTTCCTGTCCTTCTGGGTAAGCGAGGTGAGGGGTTGAGCGATCTTCGAAAATCCCTCGATAAAACGACGGTAATAACCTGCAAGGCCTAGGAATTGCCGCACCTCAGATGGCGTCTTTGGTGCTTCCCAGTCCTTTATGGCTTCAATCTTTGCTGGGTCAACGTGAATTCCTTTCTCATTAACAACATGACCAAGGAATTGGACTTCACGCAACCAGAAGCTACACTTAGAAAACTTGGCGTACAACTGTTCCCGCCTCAGAAGTTCCAAAACAAGACGTAGGTGTTCCTGGTGGTCCACCTCGTTCTTAGAATAGACTAGAATATCGTCAATGAAGACAATCACGAACTTATCAAGATAAGGCTTGCAAACACGGTTCATCAGATCCATAAAGATGGCAGGTGCGTTGGTGAGACCAAAAGGCATGACCAGGAATTCAAAATGGCCATAGCGAGTTCGAAAGGCGGTCTTCGGAATGTCAGCTTCTTGAACCCTCAACTGATGGTACCCCGACCTCAAATCAATCTTCGAATAGAAACTAGAACCCTGAAGCTGGTCAAATAAGTCATCGATGCGGGGAAGAGGATAGCGATTCTTGATGGTAACCTTATTCAACTCCCGGTAGTCGATACACATCCGCAGGCTCCCGTCCTTCTTCTTGACAAACAAAATAGGGGCTCCCCACGGGGATGAACTAGGCCGAATGAAGCCCTTCTCTAACAGCTCCTGCAACTGGTTCGATAATTCCTGCATCTCGGGAGGTGCAAGACGATAAGGGGCACGAGCAATAGGGGCCGCACCCGGAGCGAGTTCAATACCAAATTCGACCTAGCGATAAGGAGGAAGACCAGGTAAGTCTTCAGGAAATACATCGGGAAAGTCGCGGACAACAGGAATATCTTCAATCCTCTTCTCCTCTTCAGACGAAACCGAAACAAGTGCCAGAATGGCAGAATACCCCTTCCGAAGATACTTATAGGCTTTCATACACAAAATGATACTCAACGGGACCCGCTCTTCTCACCGTGCACCAACAAGATTTCTCCATCAGGGAGAGGAAGTCGAATGACTTTATCAAAACAAACGATCTCGGCATGATACAGGGACAACCAATCCATACCCACGACAACATCGAAACTACCCAAGGACACCGGCATAAGATCAATAGGGAAAGAGTAACCCGACAACTCAAGGCGACACTCCCTAAGGACGTGCGTCGCCTCAACTTTCTTACCATCAGCCAATTCTATCAAGTACTTAGCCTCTAAAGGTGTAGGTACCCTATCAAGCAATTGACTAAACCCAAGAGATATGAAACTCTTATCGGCGCCAGAATCAAATAAAACCGTAGCATAGCGATTATCGAGGAGAAACGTACCAGTAACAGTGTCGGGGTCTTGTCGAGCACCGCTCGAACCAATCACGAAGGCGCGAGCATTCCTGCCTCCGCCCCCATTGTTTCCATTGCCCGACCCATTCTTCCCGGCTTCACCCTGCTTCAACTTGGGGCATTCCCGCTTGTAGTGACCAAGTTCACCACAATTGTAGCACCCCTGTTTACCCTGATTTCCCTGGGAAGCAGCAACAGGAGGGCCGGAGTAGATGTAGCAGGAGGGTTCCGGTTACCCTGAAGATTAACCCTGCAGTCATGGGCCACATGTCCGGCCTTGTTGCACCGGCGGCAATGGTTCTTGTCGCAACGACCAGTATGATGAAACCAGCATCGTTCACACTTTGGCAACCTTCCCTGATAACCCCCTATCTTCTGTTCAGACGACGATCCCCCAGTATCAGACTTCTTTACCTGCTGAGGCTGAGCCGAGCTCGAGCCTTTCCCCACAGCTTCCCACTTCCGTTTGTTACCATCAGAAGTCTTCACAGTAGCGCCTCGAGGAGGCAAGACCCCTTCAGTCACCTTCATGTTGGTCAGCCTGTGAGCTGACCGAACTACCTCAGAATAAACAGTGAGATTACCCGCAACAACTAACCCAGCAATCTCCGGTACCAACCCAGCGACGTAATGCTCAATCCTTCGATATTCAGGTGTGTGCAGATCGGGGCACAACACCGCCAACTCATTGTGCCTAGCAGTATAAGCTTCAATCTCGGAACCCACCATCTTATGGTTCCAGACTTCATGCTCGAGTTTCTGAATCTCATCCCTCGGGCAGTACTCATTTTTCAGCAACTGAATGAATTCTGTCCAGGGCATAGCGTGGGCTTCCCCAATGCCCATAGTCTGGGTGGTGGAGTTCCACCAAGTCAAGGATTGACCCTCCAGGGTCGCAGAAGCATACTTCACCCGGTCGCCTTCCGGGCAGCTGCACATCGAGAAAACAGATTCGATTTTCTCCAACCATCGGAGCAGTCCCACTGCCCCTTCAGTGCCGCTAAAGTTGTGGGGCTTGCAGTCCATAAACTTTTTATAGGAACACTGGGATGGAGGAGAATTGACAGCACCACCTGGAACAGACACACAGGTCAGTATCGAGAAAAGGTAAAGTACCCAGAACGAGGTAGAATAGATGAGAATCGACGTACCACCCATAGCATTATGAGCGGCTTGGAATGCAGCCAAAGCAATATTCACGTGCTGCTGCGTCAGATTATCCAGCTTAGCTTGGGTCATATTAATGTTCCCGCGGCCACCGCCGCCACCACGGCCGCCAGCACGGCCGCCCCTGCGACCTCCACGAGCTCCCGACATCTTCTGTCACAACATGAAACAAAAGATTTAGGCTTGCCCGTGGTATAACCCATTAGGAATTTCAAGAAACTAGATAGAGCCCAGCTCGGGTCCATCCGTCCAAGCCCAAAGTCCGCCAGGGATCCCATGCATCACAGTTTATGATCTCGTGTGCACCCGACATGATAAACTGTTCCACATGGTCCTCCAGGCGCGCTTTAAGTTTGAAGTTCAAGTCACCGAACACTAGCGCCCAATCATGGTAATATCATAAGTATAGGTACAATATAATATGCATAAGAACGGGCGTGTTCATTAGGGCATAGGAGGGAGATGTCCAAATCTCTGGACAGATCTCAAGAGTACGCCGAAGCTACCCCAATGTACACCGCCGTCAAGAAAGTTCAATAGTATATCGTTCGCCATCGAATCATAGTATGGATGAGTCAAGAAATAGGATGATAAAGAGTAAATAGATGATGTAGCGTAGTAGACGATGACACCGACACCCCGACAAGTCATATTGTTACCCACTTGCTAAGACTCGACTAATTGTGACCGTCTAGTGTGTGCGACTCAGTTATAGACTAGACTCTACATGCAGTCTCAGTTCACTATAACCGTTGGCTCTGATACCAATCTGTCACACCCTCAAATTCCACGTGCGGGGTTTTACCGCGAGGCGCGTGACACACCAGGATCTCAGTCAACGATCACAATAAACATACAACAAACATGCATTCAAGATTATATTTAAAACCAAAATATAATGCTTTGAGCTGTAAACCAGCAGCGGAAGCATTCTTGTTTACAACCAAAAGACATATCATTGTTTACAAAGACATTGTTTAATATGTTTCAAAATAATAGACGCCGTGCATGACTCTGTGCGCCTAGTCCGATAACCGCTACCTCAGCGACCTGAGAAAACATGCCAAAAATGTCAACATATAATGCTGGTGAGTTCACAGGTTTTCTTTTTATAAAGCGTTTTCCATAAGTTGTAAAGATCATATCCGTTACTACCAGGTTATAAGAACGTTAGCTAGACGTTAAGTGTTTGTTTACTACTGCGGTTGGGAATCCATTACTATACGTTTATGAGTTGTTAAGACTTGCCCAGCAGTTTTGACTATAACCGATGCCTCGGCGAGCCAGTAATAAGAGACAATATGCACCCGCCCGGCCCAGCCGTCGAGTGGGGTTTGTGAGGCCCAATAGATCTATCCACATTTCCCCCGTTGTGCATCCCCGCACATTCATGGTTTCCCCCTGGGACTTTCCGTAAAAGCCGCATAGTATATGTAAAGTAACCATAGTATAACATGACCTTTAGTAAGTAAGTAAGTAGCATGTTTCTCCCCCGTAAGTAAAACGGTAAAAGTGGGGCTGTGAAACTCACCTTGGTTTGCGTTACTTGAAAATAGTTAAATGATTATGTTATGATAGCCCCAGATAGCGGCGACCTATCATAAGATGCGTATAAGTATTGGACTAATAACCCGCAGGCTAACTAGTCCCCGAATGTCCAGACCGTGACCTTAAACGTTTGAAAACACCTTTAACTGTTAGACCGACCGTGCCAGACAAGACCCGACATCCCATTGGTGACCCGACATCCCACGTGTTGAGTAAATGCAAGTCATCATGCAACATATGCAATTAAACACTTAGCACGCGCAACAATTCACCTAGTCTAGCATAATGTCCTATTAACGCATAAACAGGTCCGAACACGTCTTACTAAGTCATTGGGTGTATCCCGGGGTTCCTAACATGTTCCTAGGTGTCAAATCGTGTTCCGGGATGTCAAAACGCGTTCACGACAGCAGTACATGCGATTAGGAAGGTTACACGCGAGTAGGCAATAGCCTATAGGCGATTAGGGGCCTAATCGCATGAAGTTTCAGGCGATTAGGGCCCAATCGCCCATAATCTCTGCACAATCGCCAATAGCTCAGGCGATTAGGATTCCTAATCGCCTGCAGCTGCTGTCTAACGGATTTTCGCGCGTTTAACCCTCCAAATCAGATCCGAAACATGTAACAACACCCAATATCAAACCTAAATCATTTACCAACCCTTTTCAAGCAAAAACCCCCAACATAACACTGATCTAGCATGTTCTATGCAATTATTTCCTAAAATGGCAAAGTACTAGGTTTCTTCTACCAACCTTATCTTTCCTTAAATGGAAATAATCAGATTTCAAACTTTACAACATGTAACTCATAAAATCTCTGATCTAACATCTTCCTAGTGTGAATCCTAACAACATTGCACCAACAATCACACCATAATCATCATAAATCCTCAAGAACATACAAATGGGTCAAAATATGCATTTTCTTCAAAACACCATAATAATGGCTAAGATTCTAAGACAACCTTCCTAATGACCTCTACATAACAGAAGTACACTCATATCTTAAAAACATTCATGTTAAAATCACCAATAAGACCAACATTTGCATATAAACTTCACATATAACAAGCATTAAGGTGTAAACTTGGTTTAAGACTCTTTTGAAAGGTTTTTAAAGACACATTTGGTAAAACAAGGTCTGGAACTTTGGGGGAACTCAAAATAACAACTTTACAAAGGTTAGGGATGAAGAACACACCTTGGATTTTGCTAAAGAAAGGTGTGTAAGCTTGGGGATGGTGATTTTTGTAGCAAAATGAGTTCCAGAGGTGTTCTAAGGTGTGTGGGCGACTTGGGAGCAGCTAGGGTTGTTCTAGAGGTGTTTGGGGAGTTAAGGGTTCTATTTATAGGTGTTTTGACCCGAGCCCTGCAGTACACGCGATTAGGGACCCAGATCAGGCGAGTAGGGGCCTAATCGCCTCTATGTACACGCGATTAGCCACCTACTCGCGAGTAGGGGTCCTAATCGCCACTATTCATGCGATTGGCCACCTACTCGCCCCATTCCCTTTGTACTCGTGTACTATTCACGCGATTAGGAGTCCCCCCAGGCTCCTAATCGCCTATAAGATGCTGGAATGGGTTTTTGGCGCGTTAAACACTATTTTAACATATTTAAACACGTATTCACATACCGATAAGTCACATAATGATTCCAAACATATAATGCATGATATCCAACACGTTTACATCCGTTCACCAATTCCCGGGACTCGAGACTCGTGTGTGCGTTAGACCCGGCGATTCCACGAATCGCCGATCCTTGTACCCATAGTTATGGACCGACTCCCGATGACCCCGCGGATCATCATAACGACTCCCGTTGATTCCCAGAATCATCATACCGACTCGACTGACCCCGTTAAGGACGTAATATGCATGACTCGCTAAGGTAGACTTACTAGTTTAGTCAACGTTACTAACCTGAGTTTGCCGGGTGTCACAAATACCGTATAGTAGCGTTACTTACTTTACTTAGTCTAGCGATAAGGCATGCTAACTTTTCATATAATGCTTTTTACATTATATTTAAGTAATTATCTGAAAACGAAAATAGCATGCAAATTTTTGTGATACTCTTCTTTGAAGACTATGTGTCAGACTACTACCTTGCAAGGCCTCTGAAAGCCTTGGTTGACAAACACCCCATTTTGGATCCTCTAGACTTTCCTTACACCTTGCCACAGAACCGGCTCTCCAGGTGTGTTGATTGCGTTTTGGGATGTATTAAGTCGTTTTCGAAAGGGAATTCATGGGGAAGGATGGTCTGAGGGCCTAGCACATTCTGGACGCTCTCTGTGGTCAAGGGTCTCCCAACACCTCTAGTCTGCTCAATGCTATTACTGAGGTGGTTAACCTGTTGGTTAGGGGCTTTATCGCAGAGCGCTTGCAGAGTTCATTTCTTCTGTCCTCTGAACCTTTTGCTTAAACTTGACAATGGTATTAGGCCCATAGCGGTTGGGGGTATTTAGAGGAGATTGGTATCGAAAGTAGCCATGCATAAGGTAGGGACGGAAATGACTAACTACTTAGGATATTGTGCTTAATGGGGTCCCTAAGCGTTATATGGGCATGAAGAGGGAGCGACATTTCTAGTATAATGACCAAAGTGGAGGAAAATATGGAAAGTAATGAACGAAAAAGTCCCTAAGAGACGTTAACCATTGCATATCTTTAAAGGGACATTATGATGCTGATGTAGCGAAAAATGCCCCATAAGGGGCATTAATCATTACAGATGGTCTAAAGTGTATCTAAAATGAGCTGATTAATATTATTTAATGCATATAAGATTATTTTTTTCACTATATATTAAATGTTATATTATATATAATACTTTAAGTTAAGATTTAAATTTACATTCAAAATTTAAATTTTAATAACTACATATTATTTAAACTCAAAATTATGTATGTATATATATATATATATATATATATATATATATATATATATATATATATATATATATATATATATATATATTGAAAGAAAAACTTCATTAAAACCGAGCAAATCCAAAAATGAGGATCGCTCAAACACTACAACTTACAACATATACAAAGCGTAATTAACCCAATCAGACCACACAATCCTATCACCATTCGTTCTAAATTTGAACCAAAGATAAGCCATAGATTTAACTAAAGCAACAACCTCAACAACCTTAGGACCCGTATTTTGGAAAACCACCTTGTTTCGCTCTTTCCAAATCGCCCAACAAGTAGACATAAGGATGCCTCGGATAATCTTCTTACCTTTGCTGCTATTAGTTCCTCCATCATACCCTGCAAAGACGTCTGCAATCGAATTGAAAGGAGTTGAAGGCATTCTGCACCATTTCCAAATACGCCTCCACACTTCAAAATTATGTATATAATTACTAAATATAATAAAAAAAAACTTAAATATAACTAAGTAATATCTTATTTAAACTAGTAGGGTGCCCGCGTATTGTGGCGAGGGCCACAACACTTTGTTGATTTTAAGGGTGTGCGTAAAGTGTTGTTCGGTTCAGTTCAGTTTGAGCCATAATTATAACCAAAACCAAAACTTTTGATTAAGATATTTCAAAAACTGATTGGCTTCAATTATTTCAGTTTGGTTAATCGGTTATGAACATTGGGTTCAACTGGTTTTCGATTAATAACTGAAAATTTAACTTAAGCTGAAAATACTTTAAATAGTGTACAAACCTGAATACAGCCCCGATCACCGTTGTTATATCAAAAACTTTCATGTTTCATGTTGTACAATATGTTTGATCGCGTATTCCAAAAGGCATCCAGATGACTTAGCATTTTAGCTGCAGTTACAAGCATGTCTAGCCCTTCGCGTTCATCATTTGCATTTTTATGCTTTGCTTTCTCTGACCCGTCTTCCATTTTCACCTTCTTTTGCATACTCTCATATACCCTTTTCATTGTATTAATTCCCTTCACTTTCCTGTCACATTTCCTACAAAACCAACACCCTTTTGGAATAGATAGAAGTTGCGGTGATGTACAGTAGATATGATACGCCTCATCACAACCGTCACAAGGAACAATCTGATCATCATCTTTGTCCACAAGGCAGCGTCTACATAGATAAGACGGGCAGTGCCAACAAGAGCAACACACGCCCAACGGCTTGCTCGTTAGGCATTTGGAGTGATAGAACTTGTGAACACATAAAGAAAGCCCACATTTTTTATAAGTGTCTCCAATCTTTACCTCGGATTTTCTCATGAAACATATATTTGAACTTTGGTTCTCACCAATTACATTATGCAGATCATTATTAACCTTCATCTCCATGCCATTTGGTACATCTTGTGATTGATCGTTTGTTGGAACTTTATTGGGTATGGAAGCAGAAGCTTTTAGCTTCTCACAGACTACGCAATTGTCATGAGATGTTCCTGCTCCATTTGAAACACAGGTTGCGCAATACCAACATGAAGGTGGAATTTCTGTACCTGCGAGCTCTGTACAAGAGAGGTGGTATATATCTTCACACGAATCACAAACTAAACAGTTATTGACTTCTGCTTGTTCTCCACATCTCTGGCAGCTACCAGCTTCTGTTGCCTGTGATTTCCTAAAACACTGACGCAGAAATGTTAAAAATGATGTTGGACATAATATTTGATATTATCCTAAGTATGGGTTATTAGTGTATATCCCAAGTATTATATTAGTTTGTTATATGGCAGTTAGTTAGTGAACCAACATGTCGGTTCATCAAAGGGCATCACACCCTTTCATTATGTATAAATAGGGCCAACCCCTATCATTTGTATTTGGATAATTTCTTTAATATAAAGCAAGTTTATACAATTCTCTCTATTCAAATCTCACATTTGGCATCAGAGCCTTGTTCACATCGATCCATCCCTGTGAAAGAAGAGAGAATCATCAAGAAATTCCATCCCCTGTTTTCCGAAAGAAAAT
Source organism: Ambrosia x helenae (assembly GCA_030844895.1). Lineage (NCBI taxonomy): Eukaryota > Viridiplantae > Streptophyta > Magnoliopsida > Asterales > Asteraceae > Ambrosia > Ambrosia x helenae. The sequence continues at coordinate 51,155,676 of CM061227.1, read as the reverse complement.
AGAGACTGGCCAAGAACGTCTTATATCGAGACAAAGTATAGTTCTGCCAACCCAGATGATAAGAAAGATAATTATTTGAAGATTATAACCGGAAAAAGAAAGAACGAAACCGGAAGGACGACTCCGGCGAGATTTCGGCATATCACCGGCGAATCAGAGAAGGAAGATTAAACACGTTCTAACGTGAACAAACGGTTACATCCCATCCTTTTATGTTTAGAAAGAATCGAATACAAAGAATCTCTTAATCCAAACACAAAAAAAATCAAATCTTTTATCATCCCCTGTTTTCGGAAGAATATAAAAATTTCCCGCCATTTTTCTAAGAAAAACAAAACGCTTCTGAAACGTTTTAATTTGTTCATCAAACACGAAACGATTTGATTTTATACACGTTTTTCAAGTTGGACAGTGGATTAAGGATTGAGACTCATAAACAAGAACCTAAACATATTGAGTTTCAAAAAAAAAAAAAAGAAGGGTATTCGATTAGAAAAGTGATTTGATCAAGAATCAAATTAAAAACAAAAGGCACCGTTTAAAACGAATCAAAGAAAATAGAATTCGTTTCTCAAAAAAGGAAAGAAAGAAGGGCAAGATTGTTTGTGTGTTGCAAAAACTTTGTAAGAAAGGTTTGACTTTCAAAAGTCAAACACATTTATTAAGAAGTAATAGTGGCAGAATATTTATTTGGGAAAATTGACTTTGAAAAGTCAAAAGAAAGAAAAGTAGTGTTGAAAGAAGAAATCACTTTTTATAAAAGAAGTATAATTTTTTTTGAAAGTTATACAATAGAAAGTCAAAATCGAATCATAAACGATTCGTATAGCAAGATACTCCGAACCCCTGTTGTGGTTCGTCAAGAAAATAAATAGCAAGTAACTCCGAGCCCATTTTGGTTCGTTGAGAAAATAGCAAGTGACTCCGAGACTTCATGACTCGTTGAGTATATCAAGAAAAATTAGACCTTTGTGGCAAGTTAGTCCTTTATGGCAAGTTAGTCCTTTGTGGCAAGTTAGTCCTTTGTGTCAAGTTAGACCTTCGTGGCAAATTAGACCTTCGTGGCAAGTTAGACCTTCGTGGCAAATTAGACCTTTGTGGCAAGTTAGTCCTTCGTGACAAGTTAGACCTTCGTGGCGAATTCGACCTGTGTGGCAAATCAAGAAAGAAAACCTTTGCTTCAAAGTAAGCAAGCAAGAGAGTTTAGCAAGTCAGAAAGTTAGCAAGAAAGCAAGATTGGAAAGAAAAAGTCGAAGAAAGTAAAGCAAGAAAGCATGGCAGGGAAAGAAGACAAAAACGCGTCTAGCAGCTCAATATCATCTCGTGAGCAAGGAAATGTATCACTACAATGCCCGAAATTGACAGAGACAAATTACACCTCATAGGCACTATTAATGGAAACAATCTTAAAGGCTTATGGTATTTGGGAAACAATTGACGCGAAAGAAGGAGCAGAAGCAGCAGATGAAAAGAAAGAAAATACTACGAAAGCAATGATTCTCCAAACATTACCGGAAGATATCTTAATGCAAGTAGCACAATGTCAAAATGCGAAAGAAGTTTGGGAATCAATCAAAGTTAGATACCTTGGAGCAGATATGGTTCAAAAAGCACGACTACAAACATTAATAAGTGAGTTAGAAACTCTAAAGATGAAAGAAAATGAACCAGTAAGTGACTTTGCAAGCAAGTTAGCCAACATAAGAGCCAAATTCAAAAGCCTTGGCACAACTCTTAAAGATAAAGCAATAGTGAGAAAACTACTCAACTCAGTTCCGAAGAAGTTCCTACCTATTGTAGCAACTATTGAGCAATATTCAGAGATAGACACAATGCCATTTGAAGAAGCAGTGGGGAGAATAACAGCATTTGAAGAACGCCTCAAAAGTCAAGATGAACCAGAGGAAAATCATCAATCGAAACTCCTAATGGCAACGTCAAGTAATTATCATTCTGGAAGTTTGCACTATGGTAGAGGACGTGGAAATCATAATCGTGGTAGAGGTCGTGGAAGAACCTTTAACAATGGACAAGGAAGAAACTTTAGCGAAGAAAGGAAAGAGTATGAGAGAAATATGAGTCAAGGATACAAAGCCAAAAGCAAATTCAGATGCTTCGAATGTGGCAACTATGGTCACTTATCGTATGAATGCACAAAATGGAAAGACAAGAAAGATAAAAACGAGCAAGTATCCCTTCTCGTTCATGAAGAAGAAGATCCAACCTTACTCTGAAGCAAGAAAGGATAAATCAAAATTAGGGGGGAGAATGTTGGACATAATATTTGATATTATCCTAAGTATGGGTTATTAGTGTATATCCTAAGTATTATATTAGTTTGTTATATGGCAGTTAGTTAGTGAACCAACATGTCGGTTCATCAAAGGGCATCACACCCTTTCATTATGTATAAATAGGGCCAACCCCTATCATTTGTATTTGGATGATTTCTTTAATATAAAGCAAGTTTATACAATTCTCTCTATTCAAATCTCACAAATGATGAATATGTCGGTGTTTAAATTTGTAAGTTATTTCTTATTTACCTGATCGTAATGGGCCCTAGATATATCCGAATGATTATTTGCAAGTGTAACCTTCCCATTGCCAACTTGTTGAAGCTTTGTCCATACCTATCCGCAGCAGTTAAGTTGAAGAAATCAGTGCACATGGTAAACCTCTACTTTCAATATGCTAATCTCTTCTAATATGTCTTACAGATATAGCTTTAGGAAAAATAGGAACATAAAGAATTCATGCTCCATATTTCAGATAGGAAAGTGGTGATAATGAACAAGAATTTTAGTTTTAAATCTATGTTGTCTAAAGTCCCCCGGGCGCGCGCCTAGGAGCTCGGGCGCAGCGAGGCGCACCTATAGCTCCTGGTGGTGGCTTAGGCGCAAATACGGGGTTTTTTTTGTGAAAAACGGTGCCTAGGCGCGCGCCTGGGAATCAGGCGCATGCGATAAAAAACGCTAGCTTAAACTCATCAGGCGCAAATCTAGGCTTTTTTTTAATGTTTTAGCATCTTTTGAACCGCAAACGTTTGTATAAGTCCTAGTTGAACTTTTGTATCAATTTTGAACTACAAACGTTTGTATAAATCTTATTACTTTTAAAATTTTGGTAATAACTATCAACTACATGATCTTAAATGGTATCTCTGGTGGTTTCTTTATGATATTTGTGGAATAGTATTAATTTTCAAAGCATAATATAACTTTTTATTTTTTTCTTCTATATGCGCCTTTCTTAAAAAAAACCCTATTTTTTTGTGCGCCTTGCGCCTAGGCTCCGGGCGAGACCTATGCGCCTTGAGTGCACCTTGCGTCTTTGACAACATAGATTAGAATGATAATTTAGGGGGTAAATTAAAATAAAAATCCTACTTTTAGCCTCCGGGTCCCATCCAAAACCGTAATGTTAATCTCATTCTCACTTCTCAGTAGTAAGGCTGCATCATATGCAGGTCCATTGATAATGTAATTCTAATGAAAAAACACCTAATCCATGATCTATAATGAAAATATGAAATATAGAAGCTATTTGGATTTTGGAGTTTGATGATGAAAGTATGGGAATTCATCATATGCTTTTCAAATGTTCCTTTAACTAAAACAGCAGTAACACTTCACAATTAAACTACAGTGGAAGTAACACTTGACAATTAAACTACAGTGGCATTACGATTTGAGATAACACTTGAGGTGAACACAGTAACACACTACTGACTCTTAACACTAACAAAGCAAACTACACAATACATAATCATCTTTTCATACTAACAAATTAAACTACACAATACATAATCATCTCTTGAAGTTCCATCATTCACTTTACAGCTAAATCTGTAGCTTTCCTCCAACTTAAATGACATACAAAAAAAATCCTATGAGTAGTATTGTTTTTACTTATATACATGGTTGTTAAAAGCCATCGCCTCTTGTGTGTAGGCCTATTATATATAAAATTATATGTTGTAACTACTAACAGGTGTTAATATATTAAATTATTCCCTTTATATATAAAATTTTTAAGTTTTGATCATTGTGTCTGCTTGTCTTGAATAGTTGTGCATGCTGTCATGAGCGTTTATTTTGCGCCTTGGGCGTTAACTACGTGTTTCAGGATCTTCTGAAATCCAAATATAAGGTTGGTGTGGAGTCTCACTAAGGATGGGCCTTTCTTCGAAGTTGATATGACTGAAAATGATTATGAAAGGATTTAGCGAGGTTGTGACTAACCGGCAAAACTGGTGTGGAGGCCTCACTGAGGATGGGCCTTTCTTCGAAGTTGGTATCACTGAAAATGATTATGAAAGGATTTAGCGAGGTTTTGACTGGCCGGAAAAACTGACAAAGGAAGATAGCGATTTACTTTAAGTAGGCGAAGATCCAAGCATAACAACAGCTCAAGTCGCCCAAAACTGCCTAGAACTGCCCAAAGCGAGTGCATATAATTGGGCCATTGGTCATAAGGTATGTTATGAGCAACTGTGAATCAAATAGATCAAGACCACCCAAACCAAGAGCAGGAACATAAGGTCATGCAGTCTGCAACTCTTTTGGGCAAGCAATAACTCTCACACCAACACTTTACACCACCAATCAGGCCTCGACTAAATTTAAGACAGCACCAACCAACCTAGAACCAAGTGACTACTAATGATCCAGTTTGATGTCTTTGCCCACATTTAAATCTAGTCTATAATCTAAACTAACACTACAAAGCTATAAATTGATTAACTACAAAGCTATAAAGTGATTAGAAACTATATTCAGGTATTACACCAATTTTCTTCTTCTTAACAAAAAGTATTAGTTTGTGCAGTTTGTTATATGTTAAGCAATTAACAAGTAATTAACAACTAAATATCACTTCATATTAACATTATGGTAGAAAAATAAGCAAGTAAATACCATACATTTGTCACAGTCACAGACACCAAATCGGCTTGAAAACAAGTAAATAAATAACTGAAATATCAGAGTGATTCCAGAGCATTACAAAAACTCTCACCTGACCTGGCCAGGTAAATACATGAAACTTTTGATTTGAAAACGAAACCAACAACTACCTTATTAGGAGGCAGAGTTGCATGTAACCAGTGTGCAATAACTATCTTGGGAATTATTCTTTTGCCAGAGATTGCAACTCCTCCAATCTCACTGTCAATGTTGAATATCCCTAAGTGAAAAAAACAATTTTAATAGTATTTTGATATATTAGATAATCTCGGCAACATTAATTAGCAAATTTGTATTAGTGGCACAAGGTATCTCCCCATAATGCACATGAATGAAATCAATGGAGTCCATAAGAAAATGAAATAATAATCAAATCAGGTGCATTATGGAGTCAATGAAGTTCATTTCATACTGAAAAATCAAATTCTGACATACAACAAAACCCTAGAAAAAAATACACAATTGCTAACCTGCCGTCGCTTCACTGTGGTGGTTCGGTGGGCTAAACCAGCGGCGGAGGCCGGTGTAGAATGTATCGGAGATAGTGACAAGTTGACAGGAGGTGTGGGAAATGGGAAGATTGGAATTGCGGGCAAATAAAAGTTTGGTATGAGGCTTCTTGCCTTCTCAACCGATGAGCAGTTACCAACCTGAAGTACAAGATGAAAGGGGAGGGAAGGACAAGACGGGAACAAAATTTTTATATTGTAAATGAAGAGAGTGGTGAAATGTCTAGAGTACCCTTTAAAGTGTTTTAATTGTCACCAACATCCCTATCATACCCTTATCAAATAAGCTTTATTCTCTTGTACTTATTGCTTCAAAAATTGTACTCATGTCAAAATTCCAATATGATACATCACCCCTCCTTAATAATATAATAACTAGTATGAAGCCCGCGCGTTGCCGCGGGAGCGATAATATAAAATGTGATATTCTATATTTAGTTTTATCAATTCTCTCGTGTATCGTGTCCATAAGGATTTATGTACCCTAACTGAGCCTTAAAAATATGTTAAAACTACGTGGAATGCATATACATGTGTTGGTAACTATAAATACTCTAAATCATTATGTCGAATTCAGAATCGAATTCCATGTTTAAATAAGTTTGAAATTAGGAGTGGAGGTTAGTGGTCGATTGAGGGTATCCCGTCCCACTCTCATTTTCTTTGCTCAATAGTGTAAGTTTACGTGTCATCGGCCTAAATTTTTATACGCAATATTGTGTCCAACCTCTTCCGTTTTAAGGGTCGTCCCTGACTGTCGTTGCGACAAGGATCCAGTGTGTGTGCAAAACACTTAGAACCATGTAGCAAACTAACCATGCTTCTAATCAAATTCTCACTTCTAAATGAGAATGAATTTCCCTATGTTTCAATACTTATTTTAAAAAACATAACATAGATGAATAACCCTTTAAAAGCTCAATTTAAGATTCATGTTATTAATCAACACAGGTTATGAGTTCAAAAATCATTAATCGAAGTTGTAGACTCTAATTATACAGCACACCTAAATGACTGTTTTTTTTTTTGAACGGTAAATTTCTACTCCTTGTGGGACTTGAACCCATGACATCCCTCTTAGGTGTTCCTAGAAGCTTTGCTTCTACCATTGGGCCACCAACCCCAATTAAAAGCATAACATGCATGAATAACCAATTAAAAGCTCAATTTTTAGTCTAAGTTAAGACTAAAAGATTGATGTTACCAATCAAAACAAAACAGGAAATATGTTAATAAATCATTAATCAAATTTGTTAGTTGTAGTTATACAACACAACTAAACGGGCAAACCAATTCTCATGATTGAAGATTTAAACATTTTTATAAACTTAACCAGCCATAGCATAGATCAATAACAAAAAAAAAATTAACAGAAAAAAAACATATCAATTCATGTGTTTGCTACAAATTTAGAATTTTTTTTTTCTACAACAACAACAAAGCTTGCTTCCAACTGGAACTCCTCTTATTCGATCCAGGCAAATTCTTTAGACCACTCACCTGAAAAATAGTACTGAATTTGTATTATAAAAGCAAAGAAACACAGCAAGAAAAATCAAGAACATATAACTATTAAAACAATAAAATAGAAATCTAACCTTAGCAGCATCAACAGATTGTCAATCGAAGAGAAGAACCAGCAAGATGCGAACATCTAGGTGTGGTGGGTATGGAAGAACTTATAGTTTCAAGAAGATGGAGTTATGGAACTCGAAGAGACGATTTCGAATTTCTGAATTAAATTTTTGGTTAAAGTGAATTTGTTCTTTATAACACAATGTCATGCGAATGATGATTGGAATGTGAACTAATCACCATTTGTGTAGTTAATATTGTATTCATTATGATGAACTACCAAGGAAGATGAAAGGTTAAGTATGAATTGAATTGACAAAGATGGCCTTAAAGTGTCTTAAAAGTTTGATGAATGTCCAACTTTAATCCCTCTAAATTGGCTTTAAGTGTATTGCAATTTATGCTTAAATATTTGTACACAATACAAAATTACAATGGTGTACATCTTTGGACATCATATTTATCAAACTCTTTGAAAGGCACTCAAATTGTATTTACAATGTATACAACTTCCTAATAATCGAATATGCTATATTGGACAATATATAAAGGTAAAACTTGGACCAAAAAAAAAAATTTATGCAAGGCAACCAAGTCCTGAATCGGCCTGTTTCAACCAAACAAGCTGTATTAAAGCAGCAGTGAAATAAAACGACGGGAAGATATTACCGATCCAATCTCGATCTCCAATAACATTTTCAGTTTAGCGTTGTGATTCTTATTGGAAACTTCCCTCAATTACCCAACATGCAGTTCAAATAACAGTTTTGAGTTCAGCTTGTTAATAAAACCAATAGCAACATGATAATTATTGATCTCAAATCTATAGATAAAACACATTAACATTTATAAAAGATATTAGCAATTAAAGAAAAACAATTCCGATTGGGTTTCCTATAAAGCTGTTGAAGGTCGCTTAGGACGATGTGTATGGTTCTGCCTCTTTGGCCATACAAGAAGTGTTGAAATTGAATAGGCACACAAATTCTTTAGCAACCTCATCCTGTACACCATAAATATTTGATGAATATAAGTAAGTGTATGTTTCCAACAACTAAAGGTATATTATTAACAATGTAAAAGGACAAAAATTACAAATCGACAGTAAAACAAATCGAGTAATGAAAAATACCTCGAATTGGTTAAATGGCGTTTCTTTCTGTATGTGAAATCTATGAACTTTGTCATGGTTTGCATCATGAGTAACCTAGACATGTCAAGTAATGATATTAGTAATATGAGTTTTTTGAAAAGTAAAACAAGTGTAGAAGCCAAGAAAGCAATGACTATAAATGAGTATTCAAGAGTAAGGAAATGGGTTTTATTGGGTGTTATGAATGTAGGTTACATCTTGAGAGACATATAAAGTGTGTATTACATACATATACAATGTGCATAATATGTTATACATGAGGGGCAAAAAGGTTAGGAAATGACAAAAATATAGAGATTTGTAAAGAGGCTTTTCATATGTCATCTTAAAATTGAGAGGAAATTACTTTCATGGACATGATTCCTCCTTAATAAGGTAAAATATAGAAATCTAGATATAGATACTTAAGTATATAATTAGTACATAATAATAATTGTATAGAAGCAGCAAGTCTAACACGACAAAAAGTCAAATAATTAATTAATTTAAGCTACAAGGCTAGTAGCTAGAACCATTCTAGTTTCTTTTTCGATGAACCGTGATTTTAATTGTGTTTTTGTTTCATTTTCTATTATGAGTAGGTAAGCTTCTCATACTATCTAGGTTTAGATGAACTTTGAACAATGTTATGACTTTCTCGTGTGATTTATGACTAAATTGTGAAGATTTAATATCATCTTGATTTTGATTCGGTTAATGAGTGTACTAGTCTTGATTTTTACTTGTAGTTTGTTTGTTGATTTTGTTAGTGTTGGCATGTAAATATGCACCCTAGACTCGGAAATTATTATTAGGTCGTTAATCGGTAGGTTTTCGGTCTAGATCTTGTGATTAGAAATAACACAGTTAAACAACAATTAAAATAAATCATGTAAAGTGTGCATCCTATCATACACAAATCGAGAGACGATTTGGGATTGTTATAATTAGCAAGTCGATGTTTGCCAGTTTGGGTGACTGATAGCTCGGATTCATATGTTTATTCGCGTCTAAGGTTTCCTAGGTTTTTAATTTTCATATTAGGATTAGCTTCACAATTGGAGGATTTTGACACCATAGTTGTCATATATCTGACAATTGTGGGATTTGGTATCTTTAGCGAGAATTAGGTTTCATTTAGCACTTTTTCACGTTGTTCCACTTTTGCACTAGGTTTAATCATCTTAGCACTAGGTTTATCGGGTTAGATCTGGGGCTTTAGTCATTTATCAGATTAGATATCATTACATGTCTTAGGGAATTGATGCCTAGGTGGTTCTTCATTCTGATTGGTTTATTCTCGTGTTTTCAGCATTCCTTGTTGTCTAGTCTTTCGTTCTCTAGTTTGTCGGTACCTGTTTGTTATTACTCTTTATTTATTTTTGTAGTTTCTAGTTTAAAATCAATTTGTCATTATGCTAGTAGTTGATAGAGGTTTAGTATCAAGTGTTTACCCATAGTGTTCACAGATTGATATCCAGTCTTACTTACTTTGATACATTGAGATCAGTACATTTGTTGTTATATGTAATTTAAGTTGATAATTCCTTTTTAAATTTTTTTTTTTGAATTAAATATATTCATTTTCACAAATCAAGTTTTTGGCTTTCTTTTTGTGGACACTGGCACTTTGAGAACGACCCAAGCCGGGGATCTAGTTATTTTTGTGTTTCTAGTTTAAATTTGCCTTTGTTTTATTTTATCGGTACATTTGTCGGTATATGTAGTTTAAGTTGATAATTCCTTTTTTAAGATTTGTTTTGAATTAAATATATTCATTTTCACAAATCAAGTTTTTGGCTTTCTTGTTGTGGACACTGGCACTTTTGTGACAACCTGCACCCTTCACTTTTCATAAATGTGCATAATTGGTTCCTCAACTATTTCAAAATTTTCATTTTTAACCCTCGTATTTTAGTAGGACCAAAATTCACAATTTAATAAAACTTATAATTTTTATAAGTAAAAGTATGCACGTTTTATACTCACATCTACACCCGAGCACATATGTTTCAGACCTTGATACTCAAAGCCCTTAATTTTCGGTCCTAAAACAACTTAAAAACAGAAGGAAACAAGTCTATAACTTAAAATTGATTAAATTAGAAAAAATATTTTTTTTAGCCCTCGCGGTCCGCTAAGACAGTCAAAGTCCTAGTCAAAGTCTCAGTCAAAGTCCTAGTCAAATAGTCAATTCATCTTAAAAACCTTACTTTATTGTGTTGACCAATTTTAAAGCCTAATTGAATCCAAAACTAGTATAAAAACCCACCTATGACCCATTACACTTTGCACCTCTAAATCGAATGTTTCAATTCGATTAAACTCTCCCTCATACCTTTCTTCTAGAGTATATTACTTCTACATTTGAAGCTTTGATTATAAGCTCTTGTAATTGGCGAATTGGAAGCTTGATATTTTTCCTATTCGGTTTCTTTTCTTCTAAATTGGACTAGTTTCGTTGTTGAATCTTTGGATTGCTCGCTCGCTTAGTCATCTAGTCATTTGGCGAAAGTGAGTATTCCTACCCCTTTTTGCTTTTATACATTTTTTGGGTGTTACATGTACACTATTACAATTTCAAATACAAGTTTACATTTTTACAATACAATTCTAGTACTATGTGCATTGTTTACAACGTGCTTTATGCTTAGACATTACATGTGGATTACATTTGTACTTAGTGAAATCATTAACATGGTACAAGCCGACCTTAACATTGGATAGCGCTATTTGGATTGACAACCCGCCTAGATTGACTCTCCCCCTTTTTCATCGGAGAATCCGTGGCCAGTGTTAAGTTTTTATCCATTTATTGGATAAGTACACTGCAGTTCATACAGTACATTATACAGTCACAGGGTTGATTTCGCTCATATGTATAATACATAGTTTACATAATTGCACTGTAGCATGCACTTGAATTGTATAACTTTTTAACCTACTATATATATCAAAACTAGGAATGCTCACCAACATTTCATATGTTGACCAAATCTATTTTGTACATGTTTCAGGTGCAGTTTGATCTAGTGCTTTAGCAAGGAACATTTAGTGCTTTATTTTAATTCAGTTATTTCAATATTTACATTTCATTTAGACAATGTATTTTCCATTTCCATGTAAGACAATTTTGATTATTCAATGATATTTACATTTTAGTACCATGAGCTTTTGAACAATCGTCACTACGTGGCACCTCGATGATTCCGCCATCGGTTGGGGTGTTACAACTTTGAGGACGACTCAAGCCGGGGATCCAGTTATTTTTGTGTTTCTAGTTTAAATTTTCCTTTGTTTTATTTTATTTTGTTTTGTTTATGTCTCACATGTTACTTTAAGAAAAATGTACAAACAACAGATTAATCAGTAGATGTACCTTGGGGCGAGATCTGCCATGGGGCTCATAATTACTATTATTCATAAAGGAATTCTGTCTTGAGATAACGACCAACACCCATACTCACAGTCGTATGATCCTTCAAGTATGGTATTTGAAAGCCAAACAACCTTAATTGAAAGCAATAAAACCCTATTGGAGACATCGATACATTGATAGGATGATAAAGAATTGAGAAAGAATATCAAAGAGTTAAAGCAGAGGTTAGCCCGTCAATGTAAGAGATGTTTCAACAAACAAATGATATGATTAATCGAAATTTAGAAGAAAGTAGAATTGAAGATGAGAAATGGAGAATAGAAGCTAAACAACGAAGAATTAAACTTGAATAACTGAGGTGTGACATGGAGGTAACAGTGAAATGAATAGTCACACTCCAGAGTAATCCTTGAATGTTTAACTAATGATAAAAGGGGGAGCATATCTTGCACAAAAAGTTCATCTGTTATTGTAACATCATGCAATTTTTCCCAATTTTTGTTCTCGTCCAAATATGACAAAATTTTGAAACACGTTAAAGTTAAAAAAAATCCAAATAAAATATATAGCTTTATAACTATAAAAAATATATGCATTTCCTTATTATTATCAACTGTTGTAGTTAAAATAATAATAATAATAATAATAATAATAATAATAATAATAATAATAATAATATGCACCCCACTAGACGGCTGAAGGCCGGGCGGGTGCATATTGTCTCAATCACACGAGGCCTACCGGAGATGACGGTAGTCCGTAAAGGGTATCACACTATAAATCACAGTCAGCAATGGTTTCAACCGTATTAGTAATTAACTTGACGCCTAGCTAGCGTTCACACAGCATAGTAGTAACGGTAACGGTTTTCAAAGGATTAACGAAACGTTTATTATAAAACCTGCGAACTCACCAGCATTACATGTTGACCTTTTTAGCATATTTTCTCAGGTCGCTAAGGTAGCAGCAGTCGGGCTAGGCGCACGGAGTCGCACTCGCGTCTAGGATCATACTTTTTAGATGTTAAAACTCTATGTTTTACTTTTGATTGGATTTTGTAAACTTAAAATGCTTCCGCCACTTTTTGGATCATGGTTTTTGAATTATGCATGGTTTGGTTTACGTATCTTTTTACATATAGTTGTCATTTACAGTGACCGTTGACTTAGATCCTTGTGTGTCACGCGCCTCGCGGCAAAACCCTGCACGTGGAATTTGAGGGTGTGACAGATTGGTATCAGAGCCAATGGTTATAGTGAACTAGGACTGCATGTAGAGTCTAGTCTATAGCCGAGTCTCACACACACTAGACGGTCACATACATATGAGTCGTGTCTTTTGGTAAACATACTAACCTTGTCGGGGTGTCGGTATCCTCATCACACAGTATTATATTATCTATCTTATCCTTGTTATTTCTATCTCTACTCTATCTTTCCCTTCGGGTTAAAGTCGAAGGGACTTGTTTGTTGAACCTTGCATGGCGGTGGTGTACATTGGTGCAGCTTCGGCTCATCCTCGAGATCTGTCGAGGATTCGGACATCTCCCTTCTATGCTCCAATGGACACATCTGCTTACACACACTATCTTGCACATGTACTCGTTGAAATCTATCTCTAAGTGATTGGTCACTTGGAAATTCCTTGAGTTGATTGTTTCTTTTAAGTTGTGGGTATCGGGTGGCTAGAGGTTCAAGCTCGGGGCACGCCTAGAGGACCATGTAGAGCAATTTATCATTTTGGGTGCACACGAAATCATAAGTTGAAATACATGGAAGACTTGGTGGACCTCGTGTTGGGATCAATGGTAACGTTTGGACCCAATTCTTGGCCCCTTTTGATTTCTGTTGGTTTAGCGTTGGTGATGGATTGAGTGTTTTGTTCTTGTTTCGGCAGAAGATGTCTGGAAGTCGTGGTGAACGTAATGGTGGCGGGAGTCGTGACAACATCAACATAACTCCAGAAAAGCTAAAGAATCTAATCCAGCAACAGGTGACTGCTGCTCTTACTGCTTATCAGGCCGCTCAGCAAGGCGTCGGTAAGAATGTCGTTCATCCTCCACCACCACCTCCTCTGGGTTAGTAAGTGTGTACTTTTAAGGTGTTCATGGAATGCGAGCCTCACATCTTTGGCGGGACTGAGGACAACAAAAGGAAATGGGAGAGTATTGAGGAGAACCTGATCCCAAACCAGCAACAGCAGCAAACAAGGAAATTCGGAGTATCAAGTTCATCGTCTAGTGAAAAGCGAGGGGTATATGCTGGGGAGAATCCAAAGTGCATCATGTGCGGGTACCATCATGTCAGGAGTTGCGACACGTTTCGTTGTAACCGTTGTCATCAGGTTGGTCACTAGGCTAGGGAATGTAAGTTCAATCCTCAGCTGAGTTGTAAGGGCAGCAAGAGTGGGTATGTTGGAAAGCAACCTAAGTGTAACAAGTGTGGCTTCCATCATTTTGGTAGTTGTGAAAAGTTCCATTGCAATCGTTGTAATCAGGTAGGTCATGTTGCTGAGAAATGTTGGGTTAACCCTCAGACAGTGCATACACAAGCAGTTGTCCCCACTCCTACTCCTTGGGAAAACCATGGGTTTTTTAACTATGGAGAGACTGGGCACTTTAAGCGTGATTGTCCTAAGATGAAACAGGGTGAGGGTGGAAACAACGAGGGTGGCGGTCAAACTGCTCGTGCTTACGTCATCGGTTTTAGGGCGAACCAGGAGGATCCTGATACTGCTACCGGTATGTCTTGTTATTTGTCATTGTACTTCGGTTTCATTTTGGTTCTCGTATTGTTAAAGAGCTTCATATATGTTAAGTTTTATCTGTTACTACACTTCGTGCCTAGGCCTTGGAGGGGTAAGCCCTTGGTTATCGTGAGTCGTGTTGCATCTTGTTTGGGTCCCGGGTGTGTCAATTCTATGTGAGGAGATAATCTGGAGGCACTGCTTGGACGGTACCTGGTACTTCATTTTTACCAATCTCAAGGGTCTTCAGCATATCTCCGATCGGGTCGGGTTGGTTATGTGACAGTTTATAACAGTTGTCTCATATTCGTCTTGAGGAATTAGTTCCTCGGTCTGGGGTACTTGTTCTTATCATCTCTAGTTGTGATCTTTCTATCTTTCCATGTTTTCGAGGAGCGTTACGTTGGGCATTGGGTGCTCAGTTGCAAGTTTATTAGGGTCATCTCTTGTATTGCCTGGATTCATTACGGTTCACGTTGTGGACCGGGGTTCTCATGGATTGGGGTTCTCGTGTACTTGGGACGACACTCATTACGGTTGAAGCTGAGTGAATATCGGGACAAGATTCCTTTCAACGGGGGGATGATGTGACAGCCAAAAAAATTTCTTCTTTTCATCACTTCCTTTTCGGTTTCTGGCAATTTTCGGGACGGAAATTCTTTCAACGTGGGGATGATGTGACACCGGCAAAATCGGGTTAATAACTTTCGTCAAACTAGTAAGTCTACCTTAGTGAGCCATGCATATTACATACCTAGCTGGGTCAGTTGAGTCGTTATGATGGTTCGGGGAATCATCGGGAGTCGTTACAATGATCCACGAGATCATTGGGAGTCGGTCCATAACCATGTGTACAAGGATTTGTGATTCGTGGAATCGCCAGGTTTAATGCATACACGCAAGTCTCGAGTCCCGAGAAATGGTGGACGGATGTGAACGTGTTAGTTATCATGCATTATGTGTTTATAATCATTATATGACTTGTCAGTATGTAAATACGAGTTTATATGTGTTAAAATAGTTTTAGCGCGCCAAAAACCCAAAACTGCATGTTGTAGGCGAGTAGGGGGCATAACAGAGGATTACAACATACTAGATAGCCTACTCACTAGTTACAACATACTAGATAGCCTACTCACTAGTTACAACATACTAGATAGCCTACTCACAAGTTACAGCATACTAGATAGCCTACTCACTAGTTACAAAATACTAGATAGCCTACTCACTAGTTACAACATACTAGATTGCCTACTCGCTAGTTACAACATACAAGATAGCCTACTCACTAGTTACAACATAATAGATAGCCTACTCGCTAGTTACAACATGTCAGTAGGATGTACTCGCATGTATTTCAGGCGAGTAGAGGCTCTTACTCGCGTGTTACAGCTCGTACTCGCCTGTACTGTGTCTGACGACTAGAAACACCTATAAATACAACCCTTGACTTGTAAAACACCATTTGTGCAACCCTAACTGACCCCAAGCCTCCCTCACACCATAAACACCCTCTGGAACACGTTTTTGTCTAAGAATCCACCTTTCCAAGCTTTACACCTCATTATCTTGCAAATCCAAGTTGTGTTCTTCATCCCAAACCTTTGCAATGTTATTGTTTTGCTCCCTAAAGGTCCAAACCTGATTCCTAAGTGTTTGTGTCTTTAAAAACTTACTAAAAACAGTTTCCACATAAACCTAAACCTTCATGCTTGTTTTTATGTGATGTTATCATGCAAAGATAAGATTTTTATGATTTAAACATGTGGATTCTTGTGTATTTGATATGTTTATGAGATAAATAGGTTGTTAACATGATTATTGATGAATTTGGAAGCTCATAGTTGTATATTGTTGATAATAAGCATTTTGACCCATTTGAATGATTCTTGAAGATTTAGGATGTTATGATGTGATTTGATGATTGTTTGTTGTTAGGATTCACACTATAAGGGTATTATAACAGAGGAATGATGATTTGCAAGGCTGAAGGTGATGGGATCTGATTATTTGCCATTTAAGGAAAGATATGCATGTTTAATCTTACCTAGTACTTTTCCATTTTTGGAAATAATTGCAAATAGGGTGTTAGACCCGTGATAAATTGGGGTTTTTAGTTTGGAATGGGTTGTTTAATGGTTTGGGTTTGATGTTGGGTGTTTTTACATGTTTCGGGTCTGATTTGGAGAATTAAAACGCGTGAAATTCGAATTACTGCTGCAGGAGGCGAGTAGGATCCTACTCGCATGTAATTATAGGCAAGTAGGCTCTACTCGCATGTAATTATAGGAGAGTAGGCTCTACTCGCGTGTACAACACGTGATTACAAATCCTAATTGCATGTTTGACTTTCCTAATTTCTAGTTGACTTTCCTGATTGCATGTTTGATTCCTAATCGCATGTTTTGCTGTTGTAAGTGTATTTCGAAATCCCGGAACATGATAGGAACCCTGTGACATGTCTAATAACCTGATAACACACGTTTGGACTCGTATATGCGTTAATTGAACTGTATGCTAGACTTAGTGAACTTTTGCGCATGTTAAGTGTATAGTTGCACATGTATGGATGATATCTTGTATTTGACTAACACGTGGAATGTCGGGTCATCAATGGGATGTCGGGTCTTATCTGCTGTGGTCGGTAAAACGTTTAAACGTCTTTTCAAACGTACACGGTTATGGTCTGGACAATTGGGGACTGAGTAGCCTTCGGGTTATTAGTCATCACACTTATGTAAACTCATAAGTGTTGGATTACTCTTTAACTGAAGACGCAACCTAAGGTGAGTTCACGGCCCCACTTTTATCAGTTTTGTTTTCGGGGGAGAAACATGCTTACACATTTTAAACACATGATTTTAAGTTATACTATGGCTATCATTATATTACTATACGACTCATCTAAATCCCATAGAAACCACTAATACGGGTATGTAGCAGGAAAATGTGGATAGCGCTATTGGGCCTGACAAACCCCACTCGACGGCTGGAGGACGGGCGGGTGCATATTGTCTCAATCACACGAGGCCAACCGGAGATGACGGTAGTCCGTAAAGGGTATCACACTATAAATCACAGTCAGCAATGGTTTCAACCGTAGTAGTAATTAACTTGACGCCTAGCTAGCGTTCACACATCATAGTAGTAACGGTAACGGTTTTCAAAGGAGTAACGAAACGTTTATTATAAAAACCTGCGAACTTACCAGCATTATATGTTGACCTTTTTAGCATGTTTTCTCAGGTCTCTAAGGTAGCAGCAGTCGGGCTAGGCGCACGGAGTCGCACTCGCGTCTAGGATCATACTTTTGAGATGTTAAAACTCTATGTTTTACTTTTGATTGGATTTTGTAAACTTAAAATGCTTCCGCTACTTTTTGGATCATGGTTTTTGAATTATGCATGGTTTGGTTTACGTATCTTTTTACATATAGTTGTCATTTACTGTGACAGTTGACTTGGATCCTGGTGTGTCACGCGCCTTGCGGTAAAACCCCGCACGTGGAATTTGAGGGTGTGACAGCTATCCTGCAAATTCCTCCCAAGTCTCGCCTCTAGTTCAACATGTTATCACGCGTAGGGCTATAAACAAAACAAACGAAAACGAACAAGGCTTTGTTCGTGTCTGTTTGTTAATGAAATAACGTGTTCACAAACTATTCATGAACACTTACCGAACACGATTTTTTGTTTGTGTTCGTTTGTTAAGGAAATGAATGTGTTCGTATTCATTTGTCTTTATTTGTTAATGTTAGATGCCGGACAAAAGTGAATATAAACATACACAAATGAACGTAAACAAACACAAACATACATTAATGAACAAAACCGAGCACAAACTAACATATATTAAATTCTGAATGTTTCTTCACGAACACTTAAAACTTGAAAGTGTCACACATCAAAGTTTTCGGCTCAAATCCCCCCACTACCAAGTTTTTGGTGCATTCACCAGGAACGTGTTATTTTTAAGGAAAGGAATTTAAGTAACTAAAACCCACACACATCAAGTATCGAGGGACAAATCAATGTCCACGGACTGATACTCAGTCTTACCGACCACTATGCGTGTTTTAGTTTGGTAATTCCATTTTATTACCATTGTGTGAAACTCAAGTATTTATATGTTCAAAGCTACACATCGACGATACTCTAATTATTCTTAGAAAATTCAACAACAATGACTAAACTTAAAGATAAAATATAAATTTATGTAAACAAATGATCCAAACCAATGTCTTTAGAAGAACTTCAACCGTACCTTCTTATTTGAGCAATCGTTGCAAGAATAAACATTTTTTTTGTTAATGGTTATGTTAGATGATCGTGTTTGACACATGTCCCTTAAAACCGATTTAACGCCTGTTTTTTTACAAACACATCTCTCTCTCTCTCTCTTAGGGTACAATGACCGTAAAGGTATATTTGTATTGTACCAGTTAGAAAGTGCTCCTTTTAAAAACAACAACCAAATTCATTTATACTCCTCACAAAATATTTATGCTCCTCACAAAATGAAAGACTTATTCAACCCAAGTAATGTTTGTAATAAACAAATAATCAATCTTGTAACAAAAAGAGAGTTTGATCTATACATAAATGGATTTAAACTGGCCAGTCAAAACTATCATTTTGGTTCATGACATGAGGTGAAAAATTATTGGTTGTACAGTTTAAATGTGTTGAAACACTAGCTCAAAACCAATCATAAGCTAGCTAAGCAAATGATCACTGTGAGAACCATGAGTCCTGTAACCAAACCTCTTGACTGTGGTGCCTCGTGCATTGTACACTAAAGACACTGTATGTATAGTAGAATACTAACACTCTTTTGCATGTGGCAGGTTAGAGCGGCTAACCAAGAGTGGGGGTGTCAACCCAATAGATCTATTATAGTGTTCCATGGCTAAATGTCTAGCTAATGGTTACAGTGAACGATGTACGAGGACTAGTGAGCTCATGAACCAAATGTCTCATGTTCCACATGGTAGTCATGCTAGAATGTACACACACTTGAAATTGACACAAGCATTAATGCATGTATTTCCCCCAAAATGTAAAATAGTAAAATTGGGCCATAGAAAACTCACATGTTTGAGTCGTGTGTGGTCTAGTGAGCTAGTAAATGATCACCGTCCTGACAAATGATACCCTATGATCATTTTGGACACGGTAAGTTACCTGGAGGTTGTTTATCATACAATTTGTTTACCCGACACTTGTGGACCATTGTGTTTAGTGTGTTTCATTGTTCATGATACTTGTAAATGTTCCAACAAACATATAGTTCCAAAACTTTGTTGTTTTGAAATGTAATATCCATGGTGAACCATATTGGGCCTCACATGGGGTATTTGGGCCGTATATTGGCATCAAATCGCCATGTGTGGTTGGTTTTTGAGAAAACATCGTTTAACACATGTTTAGAACCCTTTTCAAGTCCATTTATAGTTAACACATGGTTCGGCTTTTATTAACATATGTTAGTTTAATGTGACCGATTAGTGTTCCTTGTATAAAAGCAAATTGCGATTTATCAATGAGTCATTTTAACCATTTCTAAGCTTATTCAAGCCTTGTAGTGTTATTACATGACATATTTGTGAGTTTTGCATCATTTTAAGTCTTGATCACCATGTGGTTAGCCTTAGCTTAAAGCTTAAGCCAAGTGAGTTTGCACTTATGAAATCCGATTCATTCCATGGTGATCTAAGTCGTCCATGGTTTCAAAAACATAACTTGACTACTTGTAATTGTATTAATGCCGACTATAGTGATGTTAAAACAATATTACGTGAACATACACTAGTGTTAAGACAATGTGGTAAGTAGTTAGTGAATTATCTTTAAACAAAGCAATGTTACTAGTGTTGGGTGTTAAGGCCGATTGGTAGGGGTTGGATGAACATTCTAAGTCGATTATAGAAGACTAAAGAGCTTGGATTACTTACCTAGTAGAGCAAAGTGAGGATGGCCGATGGTTAGAGCCTTCGGGTCTCCTAGTGTTCTCCTAAGCTTGCACTTGGTGGTTATTGAGTGATAATGGGGGTGGTACGGCCTAGAGAGAGAGAGTCGAGAGAGTTAGAGAGTTGTGTGGTGGTTTCACATGTTCTTTGATGCTCTATTTATAGTGGGCCGATGGGATGAGGACAAGAACAAAAAGGGGTGGTGTTCATAACCTTGGGAATTGCTTGATCTTTGATGTTATTCACTAATTTGTGCAAGATAGGTGTGGTCTATTATCAAACAAAAAAAAGAAGAGCCTAATAGGCTTGAGCCGATTGGCATGCTTCCACCAAAGAGGATGGAGTTGACTTAGAGTTCCTAGTTGTCATACCTTGTCTACATTACTACTTTGGTGAAATAGTTGACCTCATGTGTTTCTAGATGGATGACATTACTTGTCTTATAGCTAAGGTGTTGCTTGCTTATTGGATCGGCCACCATGACCTCCTAGGAGTTAGCATGGATGGTGACAACTCTAGGATGTGTAAGGTCTTGAGGTGATGGTTTTTTTGCTAGTCCATTGTCCTCTTGTTGTCCCTCTTAGGCTTCGGCCAATTTTCCTATTCATGGAATAGGTGTTGCTTCTTGTTTTACAGATCATAATTAGGAGCGTGTCTTGCCCATTTGGGAGGTGATAGTGACATGACATAGTGACAAAGATTGCTTGGGAAATTGAAGGTGGCATGCCCTTCTTGAAGCCGATTGGTCCTCCACATTTTAGGAAGTTCATGAGATAAAGTAGGGAGAGTTGACCTTGCTATTTTGGTGAAAGGAGTTGACAAAATACATGGGTGTTTGTCTTGGAGTTTGCGGCCGAAAATAAGGGGAAGAAGGGGTTCCTTGTTTAGGTAAGCACTAGCCTCTAGGACTTGGTTTGTAGACTTCTAAGATGGTGTAATTTGAATGACTATCTTGTCTATACAGTTTGCGGCTCAAAGAGGACAAGTAAAATTAGGTATGTTGAGTGTGAACCATAGAAATTGACAAGGTTTGGAAGGTTACTTGTTAGTGTAAGGTGTTGTCTTGTTGAGAGTCATATATCTCTTGTGTATTTCTGCCAAATGTATAGGGAAAGACAAACATCTAAGGTTGTAGGATAGCTAGTCATGTGTACATGATGATATATCCATGTGTGGTGTCGTGGGTATATATATACTGCCGTATGTATGTATGTACATGTGTGGGCATAACTTGTGTAGCTCTAAGACAATTAGCTTGGCTATGATCCAATACTTAACACGTTATGTTAATTAAATTGGCCTATTTATGTTAATAGTGTTGTGATTGTTCGTTGTATAGCCTCTTGTACACCTTTGATATAGGAATATCATCCGGTCTCATTAGAGTAAGATGTGGTTAAATTCCATGCCTCTTGATGATGATATTAACATGTATTCTGTTTCACATGTGTCATGGGTTTGTTGAATGATTTCCCATGATGATCTTTGTGTTTACAATCGTGTGTTAAAGGTGCATTAGCATGTGTTAGAGGGCATAACCTCTTGTAATGCTTGTTTTGATGGTGTGTCTGGGTGTTGTATGACTAAACAAGTGCATTATGTTGAGTTTTTCTGTTTAACTCATGCTCTACTAACCTGGGGGGTATAATGTATGCAAATTGTCTAAATATGCACATATAATGAAGTCATAACTGAAACATGTATTCATCGACGCCGTCGCTTGTTCAAGTCCTTCTGATCGAAGATATGCTGAAGACTCTTGTGATCGGTATAAAGGGTGCACTTGGTACCATACCAGTAGTGTCTCCAGATATTTATAGCAAAGACAACTGCGCCTAATCCAGATCATGAGTAGTATAGTTCTTCTCGTGAACCTTAAGCTAACGACAAGCATAAGCAATGACCTTCTCGTGTTGCATTAACACACAACCGAGACCCTGGATAGAAGTATCACAATAAAGAACGAAATCGTCCGTACCCTCAGGCAAAGATAATGTGGGCGCAGAACAGAGTTTACGTTTCAGCATCTGAAACGCCGACTCCTGAGAATCAACCCAGTCAAACTTTCGGTCCTTCTGGGTAATAGATGTGAGGGGTTGAGCAATCTTTGAAAATCCCTCAATAAAGTGACGGTAGTAACCCGCAAGACCTAGGAATTGTAACATCGCAAAATTTTTCCCAAAATTTTAATACATAAAAATCCCCTATATATATATATATATATATATATATATTACACCTTTATCATTAATATAATACAAATGTGCCTAAGTCTTTATTTATCCTAACTCACAACATACATAAATGTATATAAATAATAATAATAATAATAATAATAATATGATTCTAAATTCTTTTTTTTTTAATAAAGCCTTGAGTCAAATAGTCAAAGTCCTAGTCAGAGTCTTAGTCAAACAGTCAAAGTCTTAGTCAAATAGTCAATTCATCATAAAACCTTACTTTATGGTGTTGACCAATTTTAATGGCTAATTGAATCCAAAACTAGTATAAAAACCCACCTATGACCCATTATACTTTGCACCTCTAAATCGATTGTTTCAATCCGATTAAACTTTCCCTCATACCTTTCTTCTATAGTCTATTACTTCTACAATTGAAGCTTTGATTATAAGCTCTTGTAATTGACAACTTGGGGCTACACATATTCTATTTCTCGAGACTTAATACTTTGCTAAGGTGAGTTTACATAGCCCCTTTTACCATTTCACTATTTTGGGGTGAAACATGTTACAACATCAATTTACAATTCAACATAAGTGTCTATGTGTTTATTCTATGTTGCATTATGTCTTAAACATTACTATGGTAAGCACAATTATTCTAGCATAATCATTAACTCCGTACAAGCCAACGATACACAATGATAGATCTATTGGATTGACAATCCCACCCGGATACGTGTACCTCCTACATAGGTAGCGTGGGTGATTGTTATCGTTCCAACATATTATTAAGGTGAACCGTGGATGACGGGATGGACCTAAACTAGTCGGAGGTTTGATTATGTCGATTCAACATATTATGTTTATTCATGTAGACTTAAACTTACGATAGACATATGAATTGCTAAACTTTTATACATAAACTATTTGCTTGAACATGTGTAGCCTCGATTTGTTTACCATTAGCTAATTCCATCACAAGATCTACTCTTAGACTAATAGGACAATCCTCAGGTTTTGCCTGAACCACCTTGAGATCTCGTCGAAGTTCTAGATTTTAATAACAAACACGTGCAATCTGGAAGGGTGAACGCCTGTATTATGAGTTTTCTGTCTAGGACTGGCATTGCGCATATATCCCAATCAGACGAGGGACCCGGATGCCTACCTGGGAATTCTCGGGATGAGTGTTCACTTATAGGCTAAAGCATGTCTTCACTATGTTATTAGAATCTAGAAGTTTTGATAAGTCAACGTTTTCGTTTATTCGTTTTAATTAATGAATAAATGATTACAGTCGCCTTCCTTAAACTAAGCTCAAAAATCTCAAAATTTTACAGCTTAAATCAATCTCATTTCATAACCATCCATGGATTTCACAATCACACTTCACCTTACCATCTTAGCCACTTTTTAAATATTCAACACCCTACCCAAATCATATAATCTCCATACTATAAAATAAACTCTTTATCAACTATCTTCACATTCACTATCTCTCACAACTTTGATTCTGCTTCAAGAATTTTTCATCATCCTCTCAAGAACTAAATTCATATCCTTCACCTTCTCACACATGAGCTAGTTACCCATGATAACCAAACTATTGAAACTTGATTGTGTGTTGCATCAAACATAATCCTTAGTTATACATGAGGATTCGACTATTTGCCTTTTTTGAACATTTGAAACTAGAATTCATGGAATATAAACTATTTACTATAGATACACCTAGAGTCATTAACCTTATCTAGGGCAACTCTTTTACAACTCGTATGCTATACTTGATACTTGATTGCTTACATGTACATATTATCAATTTGTAATTCATGTGTGTAATAATTGGTACACTTAATCAAACAACTGATAGAGGATGAAGTACTTGCTCAACAGTTAGTAGAGTACAAAATAACCTACTCAACGATTGGTAGAGGTCATCATGCCTGCTCAACAGTCGATAGAGGCCCTACAACCTGCTCAACGACTGGTAGAGGCTATCATACCTGCTCAACAATCGGTAGAGGTTCCTACTCACTGACTGGTAGAAGTCTTTTTCCTGCTCAACAGTTAGACTCATTTTTGGATACATGGTTAATCATATTATTTTACATGTGTGTCTAGAGTTATAGAAGGACACAAAACCCTAATGTAAGGTAAATTGGTGATTGCGGTCCGGAACGTAATCATGAATTTACAGGTACGTTAAAGTAGTGTGAAATTCTATCAAGGTTTTCGGTAGTTGACCAAATATAAACCTTAGTTATCTGGTAGTTCATTTAGTCTTTCAATAGTCCATCAACTCATTCCTTTTAGGACTCCTAAAACTTAAGATTCTTATTCTCCTTGCTATTTCAGATGAACCTAATCCAACCCTTAAAACTCTCACATATCAAAACTCTTACCCAAATTATTCGAAACAGTTTATTCTGTTACCTATAAATTTATGTCATGCCTTAACTCGAAACTTCCCAAACCACCCTTGTCCTAATTTCTACCCAATCACCTTCAACCCTGTGTTTTCAATAAACTTCGGGACGAAGTTTCCAAAAGTAGGGGAGACTGTAACATCGCAAAATTTTTCCCCAAAATTTTAATACATAAAAATCCCTTATATATATATATATTTATTACACCTTTATCATTAATATAATACAAATGTGCCTAAGTCTTTATTTATCCTAACTCACAACATAGATAAATGTATATAAATAATAATAATAATAATAATAATAATAATAATAATAATAATGTGATTCTAAATTCTTTTTTTTTTTAAATAAAGCCTTGAGTCAAATAGTCAAAGTCCTAGTCAGAGTCTTAGTCAAACAGTCAAAGTCTTAGTCAAATAGTCAATTCATCATAAAACCTTACTTTATGGTGTTGACCAATTTTAATGGCTAATTGAATCCAAAACTAGTATAAAAACCCACCTATGACCCATTATACTTTGCACCTCTAAATCGATTGTTTCAATCCAATTAAACTTTCCCTCATACCTTTCTTCTATAGTCTATTACTTCTACAATTGAAGCTTTGATTATAAGCTCTTGTAATTGGCAACTTTGGGGCTACACATATTCTATTTCTCGAGACTTAATACTTTGCTAAGGTGAGTTTACATAGCCCCTTTTACCATTTCACTATTTTGGGGTGAAACATGTTACAACATCAATTTACAATTCAACATAAGTGTCTATGTGTTTATTCTATGTTGCATTATGTCTTAAACATTACTATGGTAAGCACAATTATTCTAGCATAATCATTAACTCCGTACAAGCCAACGATACACAATGATAGATCTATTGGATTGACAATCCCACCCGGATAGGTGTACCTCCTACATAGGTAGCGTGGGTGATTGTTATCGTTCCAACATATTATTAAGGTGAACCGTGGATGACGGGATGGACCTAAACTAGTCGGAGGTTTGATTATGTCGATTCAACATATTATGTTTATTCATGTAGACTTAAACTTACGATAGACATATGAATTGCTAAACTTTTATACATAAACTATTTGCTTGACATGGCTTATGTATTCTCACCAACTTCTAGTTGACCCCCCCCCCATATTTCCAACTCAACAGGAAATACTGATGCTTGAAGTCTAGAGCTAGCATGAGGAGATATTTGAAGTTTTAAGCTTTGTTTGATTATTTGATGTAGACTTTAATGTAATTCAATTTTGTAATGAAACAAAGGATTATTTAAACATATGTATTACCATGAGTTACTGAACAATCATTCATTCGTGACGCCTCGATGTTTCCGCCATCGGTTGGGGTGTTACAGGAATTGCCTCACCTCGGATGGCGTCTTCGGTGCTTCCCAGTCCTTGATGGCTTCTATCTTAGCTGGATCAACATGTATTCCTTGTTCATTAACCACATGACCAAGCAATTGCAACCAGAAGTCACATTTCGAGAACTTAGCGTAAAGTCGTTCTCTTCACATGAGTTCCAAGACAAGCCGTAGGTTCTCCTCACGGTCCATCCTGCTCTTGGAATAGATTAGAATGTCGTCAATAAAGAAAATGACGAACTTATCAAGATAAGGTTTGCAAACACTGTTCATCAAGTCCCTGAACACTGCTGGCGCATTGGTGAGACCAAAAGGCATGACCAAGAACTCAAAATGGCCATAACGAGTACGAAAGGCAGTCTTCGGAATATCGGCTTCATGCACTCTCAATTGGTGATATTCGGATCTCAGATCGACCATTGAGTAGAAACTAGAACCCTGAAGTTGGTCGAACAAATCGTCAATGCGTGGAAGAGGATAACGATTCTTGATCGTCACCTTGTTCAGCTCACGATAGTCAATGCACATGTGAAGGCTTCTGTCTTTCTTCTTAACAAACAAGATAGGGACTCCCCACGGAGACGAACTAGGCCGAATAAAACCCTTCTCTAACAATTCCTACAATTGTTTGGATAGCTCCTGCATCTCGGGAGGTGCATGACGGTGGGAGCTCGAGCGATAGGGGCTGCACCATGTGCAAGATCAATACAAAATTCAACCTAACGTTGTGGCGAAAGACCAGGTAAATCATCAGGAAACGCATCAGAAAAGTCGCGTACAACAGGAATGTCTTCGATCTTCTTCTCTTCAGTCGATGAAACAGAAACGAGTGCCAGAATGGCGGTATAAACCCTTCGGAAGATACTTGTAGGCCTTCAGGCAAGAAATGATACTCAAAGGAACATCGCTCTTCTCACCAAAGACCGATAAAATCTCACCACCAGGGAGTAGAAGTCAAACGATCTTTTCGAAACAGACAATCTTGGCGCGATACAAAGATAACCAATCCATACCCACAACAACATCAAAACTACCCAAATCAACCGGCATGAGATCAATAAGGAAGGACAAACCCGATCGCTCAAGGCGACACTCCCTAAGAACATGTGTAGCCTCGATTTGTTTACCATTAGCTAATTCTATCAAGTACTTAGCCTCTAAAGGTGTAGGTACTATGTCTAGCAACTAACTAAATGTAGCAGATATGAAACTCTTATCGGCACCAGTATCAGACAAAACCAAAGCATAGCGATCATTAAGAAGAAACGTACCGGTAACAGTGTATGGATCCTGCCGGGCTTCCCCCGAGCCAATGACGAAGGCACGTGGATTCCTGCCACCACCCTCGTTGTTTCCATTACCCGTCCCGTTCTTCCCACTCTCACCCTGCTTCATCTTAGGGCAGTCATGCTTGAAGTGCCCTGTTTTCCCTGAGGAGTAGGAGCAGGGATAGTAGGCAAAGTCTGATTCGGCTGAATATTGACCTTACAATCCTTAGCCTGATGACCAACCCGATGGCATCGATGACAACGATTCCTGTCACAACTACCCCCAGTATGATGAAACCCACACCGATTACACTTCGGAAGCTTCCCAATATACCCCACTTGCTAATGCTCAGACGACGATCCCGCTGCATCAGACTTCTTTACATGTTGCTGTGACTGAGACAATCCAGAACTCTTCCCCACACTCTCTCACTTCCTCTTGATGTTCTCAGGGGCTTTCATAGCAGTGCCTCTATGAGGCAAAGCACCCTTAGCAACCTTCATGTTGGTTAGCTTATGAGCCAACCTGACAGTACTCAGTAGTGTAGATGAATCACCAGTAGCCACCAACCCAGCAATCTCCGGTACTAACCCAGCAATGTATTGCTCAATCCTCCTATACTCTGGTGTAGTCAACTCATGACACATCACTGCCAGCTCGTGATGTTTAGTAGTATACTCCTCGATCTCAGAACCCACCATCTTAAGATTCCACAGCTCATGCTCCCACTTCTTCACCTCATCCCGAGGTGTGACATCCGTCACTTTTCCTTTTATATATATATATATAATAATAATAATAATAATAATAATATTAATAATTAAAAAAAAAAAAAAGTAAAAAAAAAAAATCAGATTTGTAGTTCTTTTTAAACTTGCAAATTTTTTTAGAAAATCAAACAAATAAACTTGTTGTACCCATTCCTTGTCCAAACAAGCCTACTCCTTGAGCCCACCTTCCTTGTTTCTGAAGCCCAGGTACACAGGCCCAGGCCCAAACCCCCCTCCCCTTCCTGATTTAAATAAAAAAAAAAATAGTGATCCTGCCGGGACTCGAACCCGGGCAGGTATCACCACACATCACGCGTCCCACCACCTGAGCCACCACTCACTTTTGGTTTTAACCCAACTCTCAATATATTTAACATCTTTAAAAACTGGTCTGTTTGGCTTCTTCCTGCGCGCAAACAGCGACCAGCAGCTGTTTTTCTTATTTTCTTTTTTTTCATCCTTTTATTAAGCAATCAATTATGCAATAAGGTAAGCCTACATGATTTCCGGCCTATCAATTACCATTACACGTTCAATTAACGTTAATACATACCAATAATTGTCATATGACGCGTCAAACATTAAAACGAGGTCAAACTTTCCAATTAACCAACCCACTGATCCTCACTATAAATTGAACACTCCCGAACCATTACAACTCGCCATTACATCTCTCTCAACCTCCATTTCTTCTGAAATATTCTCTGTTCTTGATTTGCGATTAAGTTTGACTTTTGTTTTGACCAACCAATCGAGCTCGATTCCACATTGTAAGTTAAATCTTTTTGGTGGGTTTTGTTTGTCGGCACCCACACAACAAAAACCCTAAGGTTAATCGGGTTAATGTTGTGTGGATTGTCTGATTGTAAATTCTAGGGCTCGAGTTGAAAGATTTGGGGAAGAACACTTAGAACATTCATCATATTTATTTTTTTTAACAGATGCAACTCAACACAACCACTGATCCTGATCAAGTGGTTGTGTTGTTGGTGTTATACAGAACAGGCACGGGTTCAATCCCTGCAGCCATAACTTTTGTTCTTTTCTTTTGTTTTATCAAATCTATATATATATATATATTACTTATAAATCATAAATTCATTTTTAAATACTAAAACACCTTTATAAATTCTAAAAAAATTATCTTATACAAATCTGATGTAAATGATCAAACTACAATTTTTAGTTTTCAAAAATTTATTTATTTAATATATATAATAAATAAATCAAGTTTATTCTATTTTATTTATAAAATTCCTTTAAAATATCAAAACGATCTTATTAAATTCCACAAAAATTATCCTAAGTTTTTATAACTTTAAACTTTTCAGAAATGATTTTTAATTCAGTAAAATCATTTATTTTATATTTTTAATCAATTTTTGTTAGATTTAATCATAATTAAATCATAATAAATCCAATTTTCATCATTTTTGCACCAAAATTTTATACAAATTATTTTTAATCATTTAGAACAGAAATATGATTTTTAAAATAAGAAATCTTTAATTTTGGTATTTTTGAATATTAAAGTTAAATATTGGCTATTTATAAATAAATAGATTTAAAAATCTATTTTAAATGAAATAATTTTATAAAAATTATTTCTATACTTCAAACACTTTATTGTGTATATTCTAAATTCAAATTTCATTAAAAGACTTTTATTTAATTATTTATTAAATTTCTCTTAATTAATAGACAATTTGTTTTTTTTTAAACAAATAAACATTATCCCCAATTCGAAGCCCTAGGAATACATGTAGCCTAGAGTTATTCCACTCACACATTATCAATTACTTTAGGTTAATCATTTGGGAGAAATCTCAAGTTCATATTTCGTTGTCCAGTCCAAATTCAAGTTACTACGTGAACAGTGAGTATTACTTATCCCCTTTTTCCGCTTTTACAACTTTTGGGGTGATTCATGCACAAGTATACAAAATCTTCATATTCATTTACGCATACATTTTATTCATTTACAATTCATATACGTGTCTTGTTTATCTTTGTGCTTATGTTTTAACATGAACGTAGCTTACATACAAAATCATACATACAGACATAACTTATGTTATGGTGCTCTTTACATACAGACGTAACTTATGTTACGGTGCTCATTTAGACATAACTTTGTGTTATGGTGCTCTTTTAGACTCACACGTGTTGAGGTGCTCATTATCAATTACATTGTACAACTTTACATGTGATCTTTGTCTTGTTTGGTTACTTGCGTGTTTACATAATGCCTTGGTGATGCTAGACACATGAATTGTACTACTTTTCAAAACTTATATTATATGTACAAAACTAAGTAGTACTCACCAACATCATATGTTGACAAAATTATTTTCGTGCATGTTTCAGGATGAGCTGCTTGACGCTTCACATAGGACTTTGGACTTAGATTAAATCAATCAATTATCTTTATTTGTTGTCTTGCATTTAATTTCACATGTTGTAAAACAATATTCAATGATAATATATTTACATTTTAGTACCATGAGCTTTTGAACAATCGTCACTACGTGACACCTCGATGATTCCGCCATCGGTTGGGGTGTTACAGATTGGTATCAGAGCCATGGTTATAGGGAACTAGGTTACTAGATGAAAAAGGCCTAGACTATAAC
This sequence comes from Ambrosia x helenae, assembly GCA_030844895.1. NCBI lineage: Eukaryota > Viridiplantae > Streptophyta > Magnoliopsida > Asterales > Asteraceae > Ambrosia > Ambrosia x helenae. The sequence goes on along the minus strand of CM061227.1, from coordinate 51,124,740 downwards.
CGAACTACAACTTGCATGCATAATATTTCCTGAATTACCCTACTCCTCATTTCCCTCTACTTTCCTTCTTCTATCTTTCCCTCCTTCTCTCTCTCCATTCTTCTCATCCTTCATTATGGTGCATAGAGATGGTGTCCTACAGGGAGTGGAAAGTTTACATCATCATACGGGAACAGTACCTTTTATGAAGACATTCTTAGACATAATACCTACTCTTATTTTACTCCTTCGAAGTTGTTGAACTTTAATGAGTGTGATAAGGACACGTGCAATCTGGAAGGGTGGACGCCTGTACACTGGGTTTTCTGGCATAGGCAAGCATAGCGCATAAATCCATTTACGGACCTGTTATGCTTACCTGGGGATTCCTGGAGTGAGTGTCCACTTATAGGCTAAAGCATGTCTCCTTTGATCACCATTGGGTTCAATTCCTTTGAAAAGTCAACGTTCTTGTTGAGCTTTACAGCTAGACAAGGGCACTCCAAGCATTTTGTACAAGTTTTCCAATAATACCCTCTCATTTCATATACAATACTTTGCATATCATGATTGCTTACAAGATCACATCTTCATAATCATCTGTACGATTATACACTTACATTTTCTAATCTCATGATTATTAATTAACTACCTTATAGATGTCTTCTCGCCGCATGCTCCGTGATGCCAGCCAACGCCCTGTTCGTGCTTCTGGACGACGTTCTGATCGTCGCCTCGCATCTTTAGTCGCCGAGCAAATTGCTGCAGTGATCCCAAACCTCGTCAGTGAGATAACCCAGAATAGTAACAGTGCCAACACAGGGAGTACGACTCAATTTCGGTGCACTTTCAAACACTTTAACTCCTGCAACCCCACAAAATTCACTGGTGAAGAGGGTGCTACTGGCCTCCTCCAATGGTTTGAAAGCATGGAGAGTACTTTTGTGAACAGTGAATGTCCTGATGAACTCCGCGTTCGCTATGCTACCAGTGTCCTTCAAAAGGGAGCGTTAACCTGGTGGAATGGCGAAAAACGCAATCGAGGAGCTGATGTTGCTTTATCTTTATCTTGGGCTGAAGTTAAGGAACTCATGATCGCCAAATTCTGCCCTAGGAACGAAATCAGGAAACTAGAGGAAGAATTCCATGGGTTGAAACAAGACAGTGGTGAGAATCTTGCGTATAATACTCGATATCATGAACTTAGCATACTGGTTCCACACATGGTCACCCCGGTCTCTCGAGCAATCGAAAAATATATTGAGGGATTACCTGACCTGATTCAAGACGTTGTCACTGGAGGCAAAGCCACTACGGTAGAAGAAGCCATCCAACTTGCAGCCACATTAACAGACAAACACGTAAGGAAAGGAAACTTGGTTAGGAAGGGCACCAAGACACCTACTGAGAAAGCCACCAATGTTGTTGAACAATCTAAGACTATTTTAGCAAAGGCCGCCACTACTGCTTCGAACTCTAAGAAACGAATGGGCGATAATCTGAACCATACTGTTGTGGATCATGTGGCTCAACCCCCTGTCAAGAAAGCCTACACGGGAATCCATCCTCAATGCAACACTTGCAAGTATCATCACCCTACAAATCTTCCATGCCGTCAATGCACTAGATGTGGAAGGTTTGGACACTTTGTCACCACTTGTCGAGTAATGGTTGGAACACAGAGTAATCATCAAACAGCTGCTCAGGAACCACTACAGATTACTAACGGTCGGGCGTGTTATCATTGTAGAGACCCTAACCACATGCGACCTCAATGCCCTAAATTGAATAATGTAAACCTGGTGGCACATGGACGAGCTTTCAATATCAATACCAACGAAACAACTGATCAGGATGACGTTAATCCCACTAGTTAAGCCATGGATGAAATCTTCCCAAGACTCAAGAAATCCAATACTTGTGTTTTCATTTTCATAATTCTATTTTCATTTTGTATCCAATTTTGTCGCACTCATTAGCATACAACATCTAGAAACTTCCTTGCATACTATTGTGTACGAACACAAATTTGGAAATTTATTATATTACGTTTATCATACGAAGACTCTACCTTACATTTATTTGAAACGTTTGGACTAGATACTTGATCTTACAAATGTTTTTCTAAGAAAACATCATTGCTTGATTGAAACTAGATTTTTCCCTTAATTTGACTACGCATTGAACATCTAATTATTCATGATACTCGTAAACATTTAATTATTCATGATAACACTTACACTTAATGGTTGTAGTACTTACAAACTTGCTTGCATAAACATGCTATCAATTTGCAATCTATGTGAACAATAATTGCTGCACTTAATAGAAGTCATCATGCCTTTTTCAACAGTCGGGAGAGGCCCTACAACCTGCTCCACGACTGGTGGAGGCTATCAAACATACTCAACGAATGGTAGAGGTCACTATGCCTTTTCAAACAGTCGGGAGAGGCCCTACAACCTACTCCACGGCTGGTGGAGGCTATCGAACCTGCTCAACAATCGGTGGGTCATAGAAGGACACAAAACCCTAATGTAAGGTAAATTGATGATTCCGGTCCGGAACGTAATCATGAATTTACAGGTGCGTTAGGGTAGTGTGAAATTCTATTAGAGTTTTTGGTAGGCGTCCAGTACGTTTTCAAGGTATCAAAGGTGTGGTGGGTTAGCTGCGGTACACCCTGTATACAAACACTAATGATGCATTGAAGGTGAGACTGGTAGTCTATTTAGTCTTTCTGTAGATAATCAACACGTACATATATCTTAGGATTCCTAAAACTTGAAATTTATTGATTTACTAAATTCTTATTCTCTTTACTATTCGAGACGAACTTAATCCAATCCTTAACTCACACCCATCAAACCTCATATCCAAATCATTCGAACTTTCCAAACCACAGTTATCTTAATTTTTACCCAAGCATCCATAACCCTGTGTTTCTAATAACTTCGGGACGAAGTTTCTAAAAGTAGGGGATGCTGTGACATCCGTCACTTTTCCTTTTATATATATATATAATAATAATAATAATAATAATAATATTAATAATTAAAAAAAAAAAAAGTAAAAAAAAAAAATCAGATTTGTAGTTCTTTTTAAACTTGCAAATTTTTTTAGAAAATCAAACAAATAAACTTGTTGTACCCATTCCTTGTCCAAACAAGCCTACTCCTTGAGCCCACCTTCCTTGTTTCTGAAGCCCAGGTACACAGGCCCAGGCCCAAACCCCCCTCCCCTTCCTGATTTAAATAAAAAAAAAAATAGTGATCCTGCCGGGACTCGAACCCGGGCAGGTATCACCACACATCACGCGTCCCACCACCTGAGCCACCACTCACTTTTGGTTTTAACCCAACTCTCAATATATTTAACATCTTTAAAAACTGGTCTGTTTGGCTTCTTCCTGCGCGCAAACAGCGACCAGCAGCTGTTTTTCTTATTTTCTTTTTTTTCATCCTTTTATTAAGCAATCAATTATGCAATAAGGTAAGCCTACATGATTTCCGGCCTATCAATTACCATTACACGTTCAATTAACGTTAATACATACCAATAATTGTCATATGACGCGTCAAACATTAAAACGAGGTCAAACTTTCCAATTAACCAACCCACTGATCCTCACTATAAATTGAACACTCCCGAACCATTACAACTCGCCATTACATCTCTCTCAACCTCCATTTCTTCTGAAATATTCTCTGTTCTTGATTTGCGATTAAGTTTGACTTTTGTTTTGACCAACCAATCGAGCTCGATTCCACATTGTAAGTTAAATCTTTTTGGTGGGTTTTGTTTGTCGGCACCCACACAACAAAAACCCTAAGGTTAATCGGGTTAATGTTGTGTGGATTGTCTGATTGTAAATTCTAGGGCTCGAGTTGAAAGATTTGGGGAAGAACACTTAGAACATTCATCATATTTATTTTTTTTAACAGATGCAACTCAACACAACCACTGATCCTGATCAAGTGGTTGTGTTGTTGGTGTTATACAGAACAGGCACGGGTTCAATCCCTGCAGCCATAACTTTTGTTCTTTTCTTTTGTTTTATCAAATCTATATATATATATATTACTTATAAATCATAAATTCATTTTTAAATACTAAAACACCTTTATAAATTCTAAAAAAATTATCTTATACAAATCTGATGTAAATGATCAAACTACAATTTTTAGTTTTCAAAAATTTATTTATTTAATATATATAATAAATAAATCAAGTTTATTCTATTTTATTTATAAAATTCCTTTAAAATATCAAAACGATCTTATTAAATTCCACAAAAATTATCCTAAGTTTTTATAACTTTAAACTTTTCAGAAATGATTTTTAATTCAGTAAAATCATTTATTTTATATTTTTAATCAATTTTTGTTAGATTTAATCATAATTAAATCATAATAAATCCAATTTTCATCATTTTTGCACCAAAATTTTATACAAATTATTTTTAATCATTTAGAACAGAAATATGATTTTTAAAATAAGAAATCTTTAATTTTGGTATTTTTGAATATTAAAGTTAAATATTGGCTATTTATAAATAAATAGATTTAAAAATCTATTTTAAATGAAATAATTTTATAAAAATTATTTCTATACTTCAAACACTTTATTGTGTATATTCTAAATTCAAATTTCATTAAAAGACTTTTATTTAATTATTTATTAAATTTCTCTTAATTAATAGACAATTTGTTTTTTTTTAAACAAATAAACATTATCCCCAATTCGAAGCCCTAGGAATACATGTAGCCTAGAGTTATTCCACTCACACATTATCAATTACTTTAGGTTAATCATTTGGGAGAAATCTCAAGTTCATATTTCGTTGTCCAGTCCAAATTCAAGTTACTACGTGAACAGTGAGTATTACTTATCCCCTTTTTCCGCTTTTACAACTTTTGGGGTGATTCATGCACAAGTATACAAAATCTTCATATTCATTTACGCATACATTTTATTCATTTACAATTCATATACGTGTCTTGTTTATCTTTGTGCTTATGTTTTAACATGAACGTAGCTTACATACAAAATCATACATACAGACATAACTTATGTTATGGTGCTCTTTACATACAGACGTAACTTATGTTACGGTGCTCATTTAGACATAACTTTGTGTTATGGTGCTCTTTTAGACTCACACGTGTTGAGGTGCTCATTATCAATTACATTGTACAACTTTACATGTGATCTTTGTCTTGTTTGGTTACTTGCGTGTTTACATAATGCCTTGGTGATGCTAGACACATGAATTGTACTACTTTTCAAAACTTATATTATATGTACAAAACTAAGTAGTACTCACCAACATCATATGTTGACAAAATTATTTTCGTGCATGTTTCAGGATGAGCTGCTTGACGCTTCACATAGGACTTTGGACTTAGATTAAATCAATCAATTATCTTTATTTGTTGTCTTGCATTTAATTTCACATGTTGTAAAACAATATTCAATGATAATATATTTACATTTTAGTACCATGAGCTTTTGAACAATCGTCACTACGTGACACCTCGATGATTCCGCCATCGGTTGGGGTGTTACACGAGGACAATACTCCGCTCTCAAACGCTGAACAAACTCCATCAAAGGCATAGCATTGGCTTCCCCTAAGCCAAGAGTTTGGGTAGTGGAGTTCCACCAAGTCAAAGCAGGACCCTCAAAAGTTCCCGTAAAAAAATTCACATGATCAGCAGCTGGATAGTTACACATAGAAAAAAAACCGACTCAATCTTCTCAAGCCACCTGAGTAGTCCCACTGAAGCTGTGAGGCTTACAGTCCATAAACATCTTGAACGTACACACAGGCTGCACCGGATGAGGCTGATGGATAGCATTACCTGAACCAATCAACATCAGATTAATCAACAGAAGCACAACACCCAAGATATAGACAAGAGTGACAGTAATCAAATTACCACCAAGGCCTTGCTGAGCGGCCTGAAAAGCAGCTAGTGCAACATTCACTTGCTGCTGAAGCAGGTTGTTCAACTCATCCTGGGTCATGCTAATGTTACCACGACCCCCGCCGCGACCACCGCCGCCACGTCCACCAGTACGACCACCTCTACGACCACCGCGAACAGCAGACATCTTCTGCCAAACACAAGAACAAGAGACTAAGATTCATCACTAGTACAAACCACTAGCAATCACAAGGATTAAGGTCCAAGTCCAATCCAGGACCATCAGTCCAAACACAAATTCCACCAGGATTTTCATGCATCTCAGCTTATGGTTTTATGTGCCCCCGAAATGATAAAATGTTCTACATGGTCCTCCAAACGTACTCCTAGTTTGAAGCTCAAGTCACCGGACACTAACACCTAGAGGTGTACTGCTACGAGTACATATGCAAGATAGCGTGTGTAGGAGAGTGTGTCCATTGGAGTATAGAACGGAGATGTCCGAATCCTAGACAGATCATAAGAGTATGCCAAAACTACTCCAATGTACGCCACCGCCGTGCCAACAAGCCAGCCTCTTCGTCCTCAAAACGGGAAGAAGAGGATAAGATAGGAATAGAGGATAGAAATTGATATGAGACAGAATGGATGATGTAACATATAGATGATGATAATGCCGACACCATTACAAATCAGTAAATATCCCACGTAACACGACTCATAAGTATGTGACCGTCTAGTGTGTGAGACTCGGCTATAGACAAGACTCTACATGCAGTCCTAGTTCACTATAACCATTGGCTCTGATACCAATTTGTCACAACCTCAAATTCCATGTGCGGGGTTTTACCGCGAGGCGCGTGACACACCAGGATCCAAGTCAACGGTCACAATAAACGACAACTATATGTAAAAATACGTAAACCGAAACCATGAAGTTTCATAACATAAACCATTAGCGTAAGCTGAAAATATGTTTACAATCCATAACAAAATAAACGTAGTTTGAAATTGTTTGAAAACATGCAACTAAACTCTAGACGCCGTGCAAGACCCCATGCGCCTAGTCCATGTAACGCTACATTAGCGACCTGAGAAAACATGCCAAAAATGTCAACATATAATGCTGGTGAGTTCACAGGTTTTTATAAAACGTGTCCATAAGTTTGGAAAGATTAATCCCGTTACTACTATGTTATATGAACGTTAGCTAGACGTTAAGTATTGTTACTACTACGGTTAGAAACCATTACTGACATGTAACCATGTATGAACAACCCAGAATGTTGGGCTACCGTCATCCTCGGTAGGCCCGAAAGCTAGAGACAATATGCACACGTCCGACCTCCAACCGACCTGGGTGGGGTTTGTCAAGCCCAATAGATCTATCCACATTTCCCTCGTTATGTATACCCACATATTCATGGTTTCCCCTCGGACTTTAGATGAAACGCCATATAGTAAACAAAAGATAACCATAGTATAACATGATCTTATGAATCCAAAGTACATAGCATGTTTCTCCCCCGAAAGTAAAATCAGTAAAAGTGAGGCTGTGACACTCACCTTAAGTTGCGTTCTTGAAAACAGTTAGACCAAAATGCTATGATAGTCCCTAATATCGGCGACCTATCATAAGACGTATATAAGTGTCCGAACTAATAACCCATGGGTTAACTAGTCCTTGAATGTCTAGACCATAACCAAGTACATTTGAAAACATGTTTGAACGTTATCCTGACCACACAAGACAAGACCCGACATCCCATTGGTGACCCGACATCCCCCGTGTTAGCCAAATACAAGTAATCAAGCAATCATATGTAAACACGCACTTCATACGCATAATAGTTCACTAAGTCTAGCATACAGTTCACATACTGTATCTACGAGTCCGAACACATGTTATCAGGTTTCTAGGTATGTCACGGGGTTCACAATATATTCCTAGGTGTCAAATCATGTTTCAGGGTTCCAAAATACACTTACAGGCAACTAGCAAAGCTAGTAGCCCCTTGGAGGGGCGACTAGTCGCCCCACTGCAGCACGCAACTAGCTTAGCTAGTCGCCCCCTACAGTCTAGGTGACTCTTTTCGCGCGATAAACCCTTCAAATCAGATCCGAAACAAGTAGAAACACCCAATATAAATCCATAATCATCAAGCAACTTATCCTAAATGAAAACCCCCAATTTATCATCAGTCTAACACCCTAATTGCAAGTGTTTCCCAAAATTGAATAATATTATGAAAACATCACATCATTGCATGAATAACTTACCCTAAATGGCAAATAATCAGATTTCATCACATAATCACATTCTAATCATCATCATTCTGTTACTACATCATTCTAGCATAAACCCTAACATCATTCAATCATTATATCACCCTATAAAATCCCAAATCCTCCTAATGCAATCAAACGGGTCAAAACGCATATTATCATCAAAACACATCAAACAACCTTCATAATCCAAGATAATCATCCTAATAACTCATTCATATCAACAAAACATCAAACACATATGAATCCCCATGTTTTAATCATCAAAAACCGTTCTTTGCATGAATCCTTCACATAAAACCCATTTAAAGAATTAGACTTGTTTTAAAACTGTTTTTCAAAGGTTCTCAAAGACAAAAACTTTATAAAACCAGGTCTGGACCTTTCGGGATCAAAATAACGACATGATAAAAGCTTAGGATGGATATCACACCTTAGATTTTGCTAGAAATGATGTTTAAGGCTTGGAAATGGTAGATTTAGGGCTAAAACGGGTTCCAGAGGTTAAGTATAGTGTGAGAGAGGTTTGGGGCGAGTTACTGTTTCGCAAATGATATTTTATAAGTCAAGTATGGTAATTAGAGCTGCTGCTAGTCGTTTTAGACACAATAGGCGACTAGGCTGATACAAGTGGCCTCTAGGGTTGCTAGTCGCCACTTACCACATGTGACTAGGGTCCTAGTCGCCCCCTGCAGATGATGGTGTTTTTCGACACGATAAACACTATTTTAACACATATAAGCACGTATTCACTCACTGATACGTTATATAATGATTATAAACACATATTACTTGATAACTAACACGTTCACATTCGTTCACCAATCCACGGGACTCGAGACTTGCGTGCGTGCATTAAATCCGGTGATCCTACAAATTACCAATCCTTGTACACATGGTTATGGACCAACTCCCGATGACCCCTTGGATCATCGTAACGACTCCTGATGATTCCCCGAACCCTCGTAATAACTCAACTGACCTAGTTAAATGTAATGTATGCATGACTCAGTAAGGTAGACTTACTAGTTTAACAAAAGTTACTGACTTGAGTTTGTCGAGTGTCACATTATATTAAAAGTTTCTACTACTCTACCAAAACATCAAAATATATTTAAAAAATACAGCTTATAGCTTTTAGCCACCAGCTAGATCATATTTGTGTAATAATTCAAACTCATACCAATATTGAAAAAAAATATATTTATATATTGTTTGATTAAAAAAAGTACAACAATTACTATGTTAAAGATATTGTAAGTTTTAAATTATTAAACTAAACAATTGTAAAAAGTGTAGTCAAGGATTTTATATCTCTAGTTGGACTTTGAGGTAAGTTTAAAAACAAGGTAAGTTTAAAAACAAGTTATTTGTAATGGGTATTCTACAGGTTTGTTCGTAATGGATATCCGACAGCTATCAGACCGTATGTAAGACAAATTTCAGATCAGATTTGATATTAGGATTACAGATGCTAGTTACATATATAGTCATTCTTAGATCAAATATCATTTGTATTTGGTTTGTAAGCTACGATATTTTATTTTTATCTAAATTAACATGAAAGGAATATTATTACTACAAAATTGGATATTATATCTTCGCAACCTTTAAGATAAATCAAGTGTTTTGTTGTATACATTAGTATAAAACATCTTATAAAAAAAATGAGACGTTACATTACACTTTCTTCTAACAAAGTTGTAGTAATGGACTACCTCCAATAAGAGAAGTAGGAAATCCTATGCAACACAAAAATTATTTTCAAGTAAAGCAAAAGCACCTCAATAATTCACCACTAACACTAATACTTGAAAGATACATGGGAAAAAAAGCCATATGTTATGGAAAACCGAAAACCCACTAAAATAAGCATCCTTTTCTTCCCTATATATATTCCACCATCACCGTTGCTCTTTGTTCAGCCATAAGAACTACAACCCATTCTAACCATAAAACACAATAAGAATGGATCCTTTGAGGATGCAAGCTTATAAGGCTCAAGCAATCAAGAAGCATAAGTCACAACAATTGTTAAACGATTTTATCTTGTATTCTTTGACTACATTAGCATGCACATCCTTTTGTTCTAGCCCGTTATGGTATCCTCCGTTTTGTGCCACTTTTAACGTCTTTTTCTTCTTCTCTCTTCCTAAGATTACGCCGTTTTTCTTCACTAGCAAAGTGTTGTTCATCGTGGTCAACCTCATTGTCATCTTCCTACTAGGAGAATCCAAGTTTTTTGCCTCTATGTCTAAGGCTTACAATGATGTTTATCATGCTAAATACGAATGTAAGTGCATTGATCAACTTAAAGTTGTCACAAGATCACATGAACACAATGGTGAGCAATTGTGTAACAATCACGAGGAGTTTTATGAATTGTGTAACAACGAGGAAACTTGTGAATCTCGTGTTGATCAAATGATTGAACCGTGTGGCCATGATGAGGAGGAATCGGGTTGTTTGGAACAAGAGGAAAAAGTAGTTGAGGAAGGGAAACATGAGGGGTCAGGAGGAGACCCGGATGAAAGTTTGCCTGCCGAAGAGTTGAACAAGTTGGTTGATGATTTTATTGATAGAATCAAAAGGAAAAGAAGGCTTGAGGCTGAATTTAGTAGGGGTTAAAACTATAAAGATCATGATATATGAGATTGGATAGTACGTATTATTTTAGATGTACCTAAGAGAATGCTACATATGATGCATTTTTAATATAATTAATTAATACTACATGATAAAAAAAATATATTTTTTGAAAGGCGAATTTCTTGCTCCTTGTGAGACTTGAACTCAAGACCTCACACTTTAGGTATATTAAAAGGCTTTGCCTTCCCATTGGACCACCAACCCAAATGATAATACTACATGATAAATAAGTAAGGATATCTAGGTGTCACGTTCGCTCCCACTCCTAACTAATTGAAAATTTTGAGGGAAATGTATAATTTGCCTAAACCACATAGCCAAAAAAATTATAATTTGTTTAGAAAAATAATATTTTTAGTAAAAAAAAAACAATAGAACAAACATAATGTTAGAAAACTTACATTGTAAACACCACACTCCTTTCATACATGAAGCTCACATGTTTCCGAGTCCTTGTACTTGCTGCAATGAACTGTAACAGAAAACGAAATCATAGAAGTGAACCGGGCTTGTGTTTCACACAATTCCCTTAAACAGATTCGCCATCTGTTCCCAGGGTACACCGGTTCGAAACAGTGGCGATGGTGCACTGCCGGACTATCCCACTTGCCTGAAAAGAAACCGAACATGGTTGCTACTCTTGAGTGTATATGTGTTGCAAGAGTTTTTAGTGTATTTTTTCCATGTATCTCATATATGACACAAGTCTCTAATATATACAAGAGGCAATGGTGGATGAAGAGTCTAACATAATTAGACATTTAATGTTAGTCTTAAAAATATAATCAAGTGTCATAAATAAATTAACTCTACTAAAGAGTTTTTCTTCAATAATTATAATTTCACTAAATTATAATTTCATTAACTTAAACCTTCATTCACCTTCTAAACTTTCCAACACTTAACATTTGTTTATACAAGTGTTACAATAAATAAAGTGTTATATATAGAGAGGAATGTTCTTATACAAATGGTTATTATTATTCTGTAAATAGCTCCTAACGTGAGAAGTGAAAGAGGGTAATTTTTTATGTTTATTGTTAAACATGTATTTTAGTACTGAAATCTAAAAAAAATAGTGTAGAGTAATTACGTAATTATTATTGTAGAGTAATTACACTATTTTTTTATATTGTTCATCTAGAAAGCATGTTTAAGCAGATAGAAAAAAATTCATCCTTCACTTCTTGTATTTAGTAGGTTAAGCCCATTTGTATTTGATCTTTACTCTCTCTCTCTCTCTCTCTATATATATATATATATATATATATATATATATATATATATATATGAAGAGAGTTGATGGTAAACTGGTGACAATCTATATCTATACTACTATATAATGCATTCTAAATGATAATTTGATATTCATCTAAATGGGCAAGTAATTTTATTTACTTTTTTTAAATAAACCTCATTCTCCACAAAACGAGTTGCAAGTCCTCAAAGCGAGGGCCGCAAGGAAAACCATGTTACATCAAACCAAAAGGATATTTACCCCAATCGCTCTATTCTATAGATTTAAATCTAGACCTATTTTGAATCCGAAAAATACGAGCAAGATTTAATCTTGGACATCACCTCGAACGCTTTGGCCTCTTTTTCTTGAAAAAACTTCTCGTTCCTAGCATTCCATATACTCCATAAAGCTGTAACCACTATACAATGAGCAACCCTTTGGTCCAGTTTCGGCTTCTTCAATCCTTTCGCTAACACATGAATATCCCGAACTTCAAAAACAAACATAGGATCCAAACCGCACCACACGACAATCCTATCCCATATCTCAGCTGCAAGAATACAACTTGTCAAAATATGATTAGTGTATTCCTGGTACGAATCACAAAACGGACAACGGTCCTCGCTAAGACCCATCCCTCGCTTATTTAAAGCCATTTTAGTAGGAATCTTATCCAGCTTCGCTCGCCACGCCAAAACATTACACTTGATCAGCATCCACCCATCCCATTTAAACTTACAAATGGGTTCATGTTTTCGACCATCAATAATAAGTTTTTTTTAAGCAGAAAGCGAAAACATGCCATCTTCGGATCCAGCCCATGTCCATTTATCACACCCATCGGCCCACTTGTAGTCAAATATAATGGACAGAAGCCCAAATAACTCATTCAGCTCCACCGACAATCTGGGTTCCTGACGCCAAGCCCATTTCATGACCCGAACATTATTTTTGGAACTTACTCTATCCGTCACGCTACACCATTTTTGAGATTCCAATCTAAAAATATTAGGAAACATACATCAAAATGGAGATTCTGAAAACCATGGGTCACATCAAAATCTAATGTGTACACCATCCCCAGCGACGCCACGGAAAAAAACTATTAAGCTTTTTCACATTATCAATCGAACGCTCCTCGATTTTCACTATCTCTCTTCAACATCCATGAGCCGTACTTAGCGGAAGAAATGACCATATTCGAGTACCATCATGACATACAACAATGAGTTTCTTCCATAAACAATTCTTATCCTTTTTGAACCGCTAACTCCATTTAAGTAAAATAGCTTCGTTAGTATCTTTTAACCGATTGAAACCCAACCCACCAAGTTTCCCCGGTCGTGCCACTCTTTCCCAAGCAACCCATTAATCTGTTTGTCTTCACTCGATCCTCCCCATAAAAAACGTCACATTATACCTTCTAGCTTTTTAATCAACACGGCAGGAGCTTTAAAAACTGAAAAATAATAGATGGGAAGATTCTCTAAAACCGATCTTATAAGAGTTATTATTCCTCCAATAGATAAAAGTTTAGACTTCAAGGAGGCGAGCCAGTTCTCCAACACGTTAATTACAGAAGACCAACTGCCGATGCGATTCATGCTTGCCCCCACTTTGATCCCTAATAGTCAAAAGGAAATAACCCCCATCTACATCCCACCACGGCCATCATGTCATCCACTTCGTCATCTTCGATTTCAATTCCGAACAAGTTGGATTTATGTAAATTACTTCGAAGACCCGAGCACAAATAAAAACACCAAAGGACCCGAGCTATTTTTTCCATATTCTCCCGAGACCACTCGCCAACAATAAGAGCATCGTCCGCATAAAAAAATGTGTGTTTCATTTATTGAACCAAACACATTAATAGATCTTGATTCTTTGTAAATTATAATTTATACTATAATGACCCCCCTCAACTGTCGAATTTAGCACATATAGCCGCTACTTTGTTATATAAGTTTTACACATTAATATTTTTAGTTTTTAATATTTTAACTTTAGCGATGTACAATATAATATAATATATATATATATATATATATATATATTTAACCTATTAAGATTTTTCCTAATTTAACTTTTTCTTCAATAACTTCCGTTCGCTAATTTATTTATTTTTTTAAAACTAATTTATCAATGTGTTTAAAAATTTTGATCCTCTCGAGTTTCTAAAGTTCTGGGTTTATGGCTTTTCGCACCTGTACTTGGAAAAAAAACTACTTTTTACTTGCGATTTTTTTTATATATGTGGCGGTAAAAATACGAGTTGGTCTGCGAAATGAAAAAAAAAAACTATTTTTATATGCATATTTAAACATATGTGTCAGTATAAATACGAGTTGGTCTACGTTCCGACTTAAACTTGTTTTTCTTTTGGAAAACGAACGATGTCAAATATAATACGTTTTCGTTCTTATTTAATGTGCGTTTCTAATTAGGCCACGTTTGACATACATTTTGTTCCGAACTATGTTAGCATTATGTTTTACACTTTTTAGTAATTGTCTTTTACTCATTGTATTTTATGAACTTATCAATTGATTTTTTTTTTCAATCTCGAGAAGTTAAATATAGCAAACAACAAATTACATAAGTAGCGAATTATGTCTTACGCATTGTGTTTTACGAAGTGTGTGTAGCGAATTGTGTCTTACGCATTATCTTTTACACTTCTTGTGTTACTGGACGGTGCAACCCGCCACGCGCTGCCGCAACACGCAACGGACAAAATACTAGTTATAATTATAATGATTAACCCTATTATACAAATCTCATTCAAATAGAACTAATTAATGAATACACAGAAAGGGATTGCAATCTTATGATAATAAAAAAAATTAAAGGTCTATTTTCAACCAATTTCTTTGGAACCTACGAGACATGAATGGCCATACAACTAGCAGTTGAAAGCTTATTATGACATCATGACAATATGGTATTTCTACTAAATAGATAAATCGTTAAAAAATATTATAGTTATAATAAAGATTGATTTGGGTTAATTGATAATAAACATTAGGGTGTATTCAGAATAAGAACCAAGCCACAAGGTGTGTTGACATGTCACCATAAATTTGAAAATCCCTTCTTCTTCCTCCATGTGAAAACCGAAAGCCGCCCTATCTGTTTCATAACTGACGACTTTGGTGATTAGAACCGTTTTTTATTAAACAAAATGTATTGGATTAATGATCGCTTTCATTTTGTAACCGATAATTACCTTGATATGAAGCAATTGGAAACAAAAACTCTCCTACAAACAAAGGTATTTATTGTGGTATCCACATTCACTTCCTTCTGTCACCATTCCGGACAACACCACCGTCTCCAAGCTACTCCACCACAACCAATGTGTTTCTAGCTCCGCATTTCATCGTATATGTCACCAAAACCGTTAAAGATCGGTTTCTTCTTTGACTTATTGAGGTATAAGCTCCAAATTTACGTTTCGGTTTGAACTCTGATGGGTGGTGGGTAGGGAGTGTGTAGTGAGTTTGATCAGTTTAGCCTGTGGGTGGTGGGCAGGGTGTGTTCGATTTCAACAAAGATATACTATTTTTTTTTATTTTGAGCCACTAAATCATTTCTTATAGAGCTGTTAAAGGGAGAAGAAAAGAGAAAATAAAAGTGTTCAATTTTTTTTTGCCAAAGTTTTTACTTGGTTTTCTGGTTATCTGCAGCTAAGAGTTAAAAAAAAAAAGAAAAAGAAGAAGATGGTCATGTATATTTTATAATAAAAATCTAAGTAGGTTGGGTTAAAAGGTCAAAAATCATTAACATAAACAACATTTTCTAATTTATAATATTAATTCTATACAAATGTTTTTATTGGTTAATTAATTCCTTTTTTAAATTCCTCTATTATTAATATTCTTTATTTTAGATACATAAGAAAAACCTATATTATTTCTACAATTAAATTAAATTATTATTTATATTTGAATTGAATACATTGTTTTTGCATCTAAACCGTCTAAATTGAAAGTTATTTGTTTGTGCAACGGTTTTGATCATATTTTTTAAATAAATATACGCATCAAACGTATCATATTGAGATTTTTTACAAAGAAACTTTGATATATAATTTATACATAGTTTTAAATTAAATGTTTTACGTAATTTATTGGTTTGTATAATGTACAACATCAACAACATGATTGACCAAACGCAACCTTCAAACACAGTGCAGCCCCGTCACAACACGCGAGTTCCTGCTAATACTTGTAATTAATGTTATATATATATATATATATATGGTAGGGATCATACGAGAACCAATTTTATTGAGAGAACCATGAGAACCAATGTGAACATGGGGCAATTTTGTAAATAACTCTCACCCTTAAAATAAAACAATCTTATCTTCATCCTTCACCATAATACCAGATCAGATCTTATCTTCATCCAACTCAATAACTCTCACCTTCTATATCATGACTTATTGATTTTATTATACTGCCTTCAACAATAGCTCAACTGAAGAAACATCTTCAATAACAACAACAATCACGTTCTTCTCCGTCACTGTCACCAGTAACGGCGTCATCTTCCTCATCAATGGCTAGTCAATCCACTACTTCATCGTCTTCTCATGTTCCCCTGATTCCACCGAAAGAGTCGTTTGCACGCCGTTATAAGTTCCTATGGCCGCTTCTTCTCGCCGTCAATTTCTCCATCGGAGGTATATATTGATTTAGTGACTTTAAGTTGTTAGTTGTTAAGTTCACAGATCAATACAGTTCTAGGTTTTGTTGATATTAATCTTCGCTGATAAACATGTTATCAATGTTCGGGATCTCAAGTATATTTTGATGTCTAGTTTTTTTTTTAATGGCTTTATGAGTATTATTTGATGGTATAGTCGCAGTGTATTTAATCCGGGTGTCATTTTATAAAATTGCACGCGAATTCTGCTAATGATTGTTGTCCTTTGAGTACGTTGTGTCGGATGGCATTAGGTCCATTTCTGTCGGACTTGTTTATCGTTCTTCTGGAAAGATAATCTCTTCCTACAACCATGTGAAATAAGAATGTTAATGCACATGTGCATAACATATTTGTTATTGATAAAAGTAATGTTAATGCACATGTGCATATGTTACGTGGTAATAAAAAAGTAACGTTAATGCACATGTGCATTAAGATTGAAATTTTGGTTTTCTTATGTGTTGTTTATTATTTGTAGTTAAAGTATGGGAAAAAATTCGAAACGTAACTTTTGTCTTAGAATATATTGAGAAAGGGTCAAAAAAGTTGCCAGGTGCGATTGAAGATGATGATATAATCGTTGATCATGAAGTTAAAAAGGCCGTTATTATTTATTTAAGCGATTTATATATATATATATATATATATATATGCACGTGTGCATATATGTATAGTTTTCATGTTAACTAATAAATATTAATTATTAGTTATTTTAACTCATGAACAATGTGATAAATTTAAGAAGTATACGTTGTTCAGGTTGACAGATGAAAAAACAAGGGGGTATTAGATAAGGCATCAATGAGGTGTGAAGAGTGTTGTGAGAAGATAAGTAAAAGGGTTAGGTGTTTGATTCCGTTGCCTGATGGATATAAAGTGTCGGTTCGTTGGCCGAAGAGTAGGGATATGGTGAGATTGTTAGTTTGGTAAGGTTTGTTACTGTTTGCGTTTCTTGAAAAAAGTTTGATTGAAATTGTAGTTATTAAATGCGTTAGGTGCACTTAGGGAGATAGGCGTTGTTTAGAAAGTGAACAAAGCACACTTGAATGATAAAAGTAGAATGTATTATGAATTGAAAATTAGAACTTTCTTCGAGTACTTGAGCAAAAGTTGAATGATGATTTCAGAATTAGGTGTTTTCAGGTAGGGTTGTTTGTTATTGAGATAGGAAAGGAAGTTATGTTCAGGTTGTTTATTAAATGAAGTAAATGGTCCTGCACGCACTCGGTTGGGAGGATAATTTGTGTTTTGGACGAGGTGTCATTTTCTGATATGCACATGTGCATTAAGATTGTTAATTGACATGTGCAAAGCGTAGTTAATAATGTTAAAGCACATACTGTTATAATTAGGCCATTAACAATAATGCACGTGTGCATTTGTTTTGTTGTAATTAAAAAGTGATGTTGTTGCACATGTGCAATCAGGTTGAAATATCGGTTTTCTTATGCGTTTTTATTGATTCTAGTTAAGAGATTGGGAAAACATCAAAGAAAGTAACATTTGTATTACAATCGAGGGATAAAGGAACAAAAAGGTTACCGGATGCAAGGGAAGATAATGACACGATTGTTGATCAGAAATTTGAATCAGGTTGGCATTATTTATTTAGTCCGGATGTACTTGGTATTTCCCTTCTTCCTTTTATTAGTTAGGTTCTTTATTTATTGTATAGCATAAACTAATCGAGTTCCGTTTGATCTCCCAGAAGCGGAAGCTGATATTGTAATGGATGTTTATCAAGAAGTTGAATGAGGTTGTTATTAATTATTAAGTACATTTATATAGAAATGCTAATGTGCATATGTGTAGTTTTATCTTGTGAAATATTAAATGTTGGATGTTTACTCACACAACATATTTTATGTGCAGATTTGAAATTAAAAAGAAAGGTTCAAACGAGATCAAACAAACAGAAACATATTGAAGCGGTGAATAATGATGGTATGTTGTTTTGCGCAATATTTATCATATATAGTTGATTATGCACATGTGCATAATTATGGATGAACATGATATAATGTGTTTTATGAAAAATGTGTGTGCAGATGCAATTATAATAAAGAAAAAACATCAAAGAGTGTTAAAACGGTGGTAATGAAGTCAACTCAAAAGAAGGTTATGAAAAAAGTAACTTGGCGTTCGAAACAAACACGCGTTACACCACATCAACTTTTTGTTGGGGATAATGAAATTGTCAAACAAACAAAGAAGTTTGTATAACATTTTGTGTAATGTATGTTTGGTTTAACATTTTGTTATGTTGGTGAATGTGAGGTTGTGAGATAATTAGAAATTTGTATGTAGGTGGTTAACATAGTTGGTTTGTAATATGGATATTTTTTTTGTTATTGTTTGTTTTATTGAGTTAATACGTTTGATAGAAACTACATGTAGTTGTATGATAAAAACAAATTGATATAAAAACTTTGTTATTTGAAGGATTATGCATGCATATATGTATGCCCAAAGGTTAAACCACAAAAAAATCTAACTATATTAGTGAAATGCACATGTGCATGAAGTACACATTTTTTATTTTATAGTTTTTATATAGAGGTGTTTTAAGTTTATTCATGTTTGTTGTATTTTATATCTCACTTTGTATCCATTTAATGATCACTGAATGAATTTTGTGACCCCTTATATACCTGTATCGCGTCCATTTAATAATCATTTAATTATGGTAATTGACAATTCATTCAAAAGTGTGATTTAATAGTGAAATGCACATGTGCATATGGTATATTTATGTATATATAACAGTGAATTGCACATGTGCATCAGGGATGACGTCATATGACGTCATATCAGCCATTTTTTTATTTTTTTTTTTATTTTTTTTTTTGAATTATTAATGCAAAAATAATCATTTTGGTGTTTTTAATTTTTTGATTTTTTTTATTTATTTAGGTTATATAATTTTTTTATTATTATTATTATTTTTTTGATGGAGGGGTTTTTGTAGACACCCTTCATATTTACAAAAATGCCATGTGTTCACACTGGTTCTTTGGTTCTCTCCCTAAATAGTGGTTCTCAAATGATCCAAATATATATATATATATATATATATATATATATATAGGGAATGGATATTGTGAAAACCTTTCTTATTTAGTAAACTATGAAAACCCAATCTAGACCATTCATATCATTAGATCAATGGATGGGATTTTATCATTGTACTTGATGCATAGAAAAACAATTTTTTATTACTAAAAAGCACATGCAAGGGTATTTTAGGTAGATAAATGTGTGTAAGACTTTCTTGTCATATTGTCTTTTCCAATGCCATCACCTCTCTCCTCTCTCATCTTTCTTATCATATTTCAAACCCCAACACAATCTCTCTCCTCCCTCCTTCTTCTTCTTCATCATCTTCAAAGAAATCATCAACCACCTTCTACACTAATGAAAAACAACAAGCATACACCTTCAAAAATATCATCAACCACCACCAACGCCGTTCCATCGCTCTCTCTCTCTCTCAACAACCCTCTCTCGTTTTCGTTTTTCTCTCTCTTTCTCTATCTCTCTCTCTCTCTCTCTCTCTCTCTCTCTCTCTCTCTCTCTCTCTCTCTCTCGTCCATCTCCCCCCCATATTCTTGGTGTTCTTCATCTTGTTGTTGAATGTTAGCAATAGTGGTGGTAACCGGATCTATTTGGTTTATCTTCATCTTCTTGGTGTTCTTCATCAACCACCACCACCACCGTTCCATCTTCCATCTCCTCTCGCCTCTATCATTCCTTCCCTCCCACGACCTTAAATGTTTAGATCCGACGACATTGGTGATGATCTTCAATTTTAACAGGTATGTATGTGTTCTTGATTTGGGTTTTTGTTGGGTGATAACCCAGTTTTTTATTTGGGTTTTTTTTTCATTTATTCAGTTTTATTATTTTATATAAGAAAATTGAAGTGGGTTATGCTTTGATTGTGAAGATATTCATCCGCGGTGTTAGGAGGTGACCGGAGACGGTCAGAGACGATGTCCAATGTGTACAAAGAAGAAGGGTTGAAGGTGTTCTTTGTGGTTGTGTCCTTAATGTGGTTGTGTCCTTAATGTTGAAGTTATTTGTCAGAATATGTAACATGTGTTATGTTTTATTGATGTTCTTTGTAGTTGTGTCCTTAATGTTTGGTCTGAACCTGTGGGAATCAGCACAAAAAACACTGTTATAATTTCTGTTAATACGTGTTATTGTTATGGTTGTAAGCTAACATGTGTTAAGTTAAACAAAAGAGTAAAATACTATGTCAGTTTGAGATGTGTGATCACATGTGTTATCCTTGTGTATGCAAATATGGTAACATGTGTTAACCTGGTAAAAACCTTTAAACCACGTTTGTGGTGATTAGAGTGAGACGTGTATTAACAGTTGTTAGTGCTTGATATATGTATTAACACGTGTTAACCTTGTTGACTATGTTGGCACGTGGATTAGAGTTAGACATGTATTAACAGTTGTTTATGGTGGAATAGACTAACACGTGTTAACCACGTTGACTACGTTGACAAGTGGATTGCATGAGCATTGTCATTTTTTCGAATTGACTAACAACTGTTAACTTATGAATAACATGTGTTATATATAAAACCCTGGTTGAGGCATAAGTCGACAAAGTTGGCCAGTCGAGGAATAAGTTCTTGTCAGTTTTGGCAATGACTAACAACTGTTAACAAGATAATACAAAGTAGCAATTTACGCAACCACATACAGCCCAGATTCCAAAAGGGACACCATGGGCGTCGCATAGTTTAACTTATACATAACAAAGGTTTTAAAAAGATCATATGCACTAAGTAACCGCTAGACGCAAAAAACATGGCGACATAGATACCCAATTCATGTGAAAGCCATACAAGAACAAACAGCTGTGTTATCACTACCGTTAAACTTAACCTGTGGGAATCAACACAAAAAACACCGTTGTAATTTCTGTTAACACGTGTTATTGTTATGGTTGTAAGCTAACATGTGTTAATTTAAACAAAAGAGTAAAATACTATGTCTGTTTGAGATGTGTAATAACAGGTGTTATCCTTGTGTATACAAATATGGTAACATGTGTTAACCTGGTAAAAACCTTTAAACCCCTACCAACAAAAAAGAGTAATACTAGGTGTGTTTGTAAGGTGTGATAACAAGTGTTACCCTTGTTGTATTAACAAACTATTAATACACGTTATTACAAAGTATCATTACAAACTATTGAACCACACAAAAACCTACCCATGACATTCAAATGAACTGCATGGAAGGTTAACATATGTTAATGTTGCATAAGAGGTTAACATCTGTTATTTGGTAACATATGTTAAACTTATGTTTATTTTGTCAGCCTTTTTTTTTTGTCTTGCTTACCCCTATAGTTTTCATATCATAAGTTTACTGAGAAATAAAGCACACAAACGATTAACACACGTTATTACAAAGTATCATTGCAAACTATTAACCACTTTAACAAAATAAATCTAGTAACTCTATACATTGAGTACAAAAAAGAAAACGTTATTAAAAAGTTTTTCTACATATTTTTCTCGGCTTCCTTCGACTTCGTTTGTTAACATATGTTAACCAGTGGGGGTCTTCGTTATCAACTGCAAAACAATAGATGAGATATTAACCGGTGTGACCAACTCATCATTTAACATACTAAACAGGAGTAACATGTGTTAGTCGGGGCCCAAATGTGAACATGTGTTAACAAACACAATTGTTACGATCAAAACATATCGTGTTAACTTTCTTCATGACTCAAACACTAGACCAATGCCGCCCTTCCTATCACTTGCCTGGTCAGACCCAACTTAAAAATATATAACAAAATCAATAGACATAGAAATAAATATATTTTAATATATTTATTTTATAAGTAAACTGTTTGATGAAATCCAACAAAACCTAAAACCATCTAACTTCATTTATTTTATAAATAAACTGTTTGTAATATATTTATTTTACAAGTAAATTCAATTCGAAAAAGAAATCAAATAAAGTAATCAAATCACCAAAATATTCAACGGTTCATAACTTTAGATGAAAAGAAAGTTAAGTTTTAGAAGTGTAAGGTCAAAAGAGTAAAATAGCCAAAAGATAAGTTTTTGAATTGTCATTACCTTATCTTCTGTACCATCTTCTCCCTTTTAACTACTGCAACTATACACAGACATTTTCACCATTGTTGTGCCTGAAAAAAAATCCCGTCAACATTTTCTTGATTCTTCTCTTCGCAAACGAACTAAACACATAACCATCATATTTTTATAACACACACTCGTATACAGAGCAGAGAGAGAGAATGAAGGCCTCTCATCATCCAGCGACGGAGCAGGGCGGAGCTCCGGCTACACCCCTCCTCACCTTTGCTACTCCCACACCCCACACGCCACACCTCTTAACCATCTCACACGCACACCTGTACAGATCTGAGCTAGAGAGAGAGAGAAACCGAGAAGATGAGAAAGAAAGAGAGGTGTGAGAGAGAAAGAGAGAGAAAGAAAATGATAAAAGGATGAAGATGAGTGGGTTGGTAGAGAAAGGTGGAGAGTACAAACATGGGGAGAAGTGATAAAAGCATGGATGTATTGTACAAATATCCTTCTATTGTACTTTATTCAGATTTGCAAAAAATATGCCATAGGGTAAATGACATTATTGCCCTTCTCTTATTAATAAATTGGTTTTGGAAGTTGATGAGGTGGCATGATCCTATCCACATGTTGGGTTTTCATAGTTTACTAAATAAGGTGGGTTTTCTATAGATACTTATACTATATATATATATATATATATATATATATATATGGGAAGGATAAATTGAAAACCCCTTGAGTTTAGAAAACTTAGAAAATCCATGTAAAAATCATCTAATTTTTTTTTTCAAAAATACACAAGGATACATACATGTTTTTATGCGTTTTCGGACAAAAAAAAACTATAAAAAAACGCCGATGGGATATTTTAAAAAAAACAAAGTTTGCACTGTTAACATATGTTTTCAGCTTTTAACATATGAACCAAAGCTGTTAACATGTGTTTTCAGTTTTTTAACATATGTAACAGCACAGACTTTGTATATTTTTATAAAAAAAATCCCATCTGTGCTTTTTTTATTTTTTATTTTTTTGGCCCAAAACACTTAAATACATGTATGTTACTTTGTGCATTTTTTTTTTCAAAAAAAAAATTATAGATGGTTTTTACATGGGTTTTCTAAGTTTTCTCAACTCAAGGGGGTTTTCAATTTATACTTTCCCTATATATATATATATATATATATATATAGTGACACCCGGCAAACTCAAGTTAACTTTCCTAACAACACTTAAGTCTACCTTAGCAAAATATTTGTAAAATAAACTTAACTGGGTTAGTTAAGTAGGTCTACACACAGTAAGATTATGGTTTGGGTGATTCAGGGAATCACCGGGTAGCACACACGAGTCTCGTATCCCGAGTGTTGGTGAATAACATAATAAAAGTAACTTGTTGAGAATTATATGTTTTATTGTCACACCCTCAAATTCCACATGCGGGGTTTTACCGCGAGGCGCGTGACACACCAGGATCTCAGTCAACGATCACAATAAACATACAACAAACATGCATTCATAAATATATTTAAAACCAAAATATCATGCTTTGAGCTGTAAACCAGCAGCGGAAGCATTCTTGTTTACAACCAAAAGACATATCATTGTTTACAAAACATTGTTTAATATGCTTCAAAATATTAGACGCTGTGCATGACTCCGTGCGCCTAGCCCATTGACTGCTACCTTAGCGACCTGAGAAAACATGCCAAAAATGTCAACATATAATGCTGGTGAGTTCACAGGTTTTCTTTTATAAAGTGTTGTTATAAGTTCGGTAAGATCATTTCCGTTACTACTATGTTATGAGAACGTTAGCTAGACGTTAAGTATTGCTACTACTGCGGTTGGGAATCCATTACTAAACCGGTATAAGTGTTGAAGCCAGCCCAGACGGACGGGATTACCGATGCCTCGGTAACCCCCAAAGTGTTAGAGACAATATGCACCCGCCCGGCTCCCAGCCGTCGGGTGGGGTTTGTAAGGCCCAATAGATCTATCCACATTTCCCCCGTTGTGCATCCCCGCACATTCATGGTTCCCCCCTGGGACTTTCTGTAAAAGCCGCATAGTACGTGAAATAACCATAGTATAACATGCTCTATGATGAGTAATCAAAATAAGTAGCATGTTTCTCCCCCGAAAGCAAAACGGTAAAAGTGGGGCTGTGACACTCACCTTGGATTGCGTTACTTGAAAACAGTTAAGTAATTATGCTATGATAGCCCCAATTAGCGGCGACCTATCATAAAGTGTGTATAAGTATTCGGACTAATAACCCGTGGGTTAACTAGTCCCTGGATGTCCAGACCGTGACCATAAACGTTTGAAAACATCTTTAACTGTTAAACTGACCGTGCCAGACAAGACCCGACATCCCATTGGTGACCCGACATCCCACGTGTTAGGTAAATACAAGACATCATGCAACATATGCAATTAAACACTTAACACGCGCAATAGTTCACCTAGTCTATCATAATGTCCGATTAACGCATAATCAGGTCCGAACACGTCTTACTAAGTCATTGGGTGTATCCCGGGGCTCCTAGCATGTTCCTAGGTGTCAAATCGTGTTTCGGGATGTCAAAACGCGTTTACGACAGCAGTACACGCGATTGGGAAAGTCAATACGCGAGTAGCATCAACCTATTGGCGATTAGGGGCCCAATCGCCTGTTATATCAGGCGATTAGGGTCCTAATCGCCTGAATGTCTGCACAATCGCCCTCAGCATCAGGCGATTAGGATTCCTAATCCCCTGCTGCTGCTGCTGTGTAACGGATTTTCGCGCGTTTAACCCTCCAAATCAGATCCGAAACATGCAACAACACCCAATATCAAACCTAAATCATTTACCAACCCATTTCAAGCAAAAACCCCCAATTTACCTCTGCTCTAACGGGCTCGGTGCGATTATTTCCAAAAATGGCAAAGTACTAGGTTTCACCAACCAACCTTATCTTTCCTTAAATGGAAACAATCAGATTTCATCTCCTACAAGTTGCAATTCATCATCTCTATGTTATATCATCATCCTAACATGATTTCTAACCACAAACAAGCAATGAATCACATCATACATCCTATTCTTCAAGAATTACCCAAATGCGTCAAAATGCATACTTGCACCTAAACATCATATCAAGGGCTTAAATTCATAGATAATCATCCTAACAACACCTACATATCAGAAGTACAACAAATTCATGGAAACATTCATGTTATAATCACCAACAATCATCATATGCACAAATACTTCACATATAGCAAGTATTATGGTGTAGACTTGTTTTAGAACTCTTTTCAAAGGGTTTTAAAGACACAAACTTAACAAAACAAGGTCTGGACTTTTGGGGAATCAAAACAACATCTTTACAAAGGTGTAGGATAAAGAACACACCTTGGATTTTGTTAAAGAAAGGTGTGTAGGCTTGGAGATGGTGATTTTTGTAGCAAAATGAGTTCCAGAGATGTTTCAAGGTGTGTGGGTGGCTTAGGATCAGTTAGGGTTGTTCTAAGGGTGTTTGGGGAGTTAAGGGTTCTATTTATAGGTGTTTTGACCCGAGTTCAGCATTACAGGCGAGTAGCATTCCAGATCAGGCGAGTAGGGACCCTACTCGCCTATGTTCATGCGAGTAGGCCTCCTACTCGCCCCAAGTCCCTTGTAATCGCCTATGTTCACGCGATTAGGAGTCCCCCCAGACTCCTAATCGCCTATAAGGTGCTGGAATGGGTTTTTGGCGCGTTAAACACTATTTTAACATATATAAACACGTATTCACATACCGATAAGTCACATAATGATTCCAAACATATAATGCATGATAACTAACACGTTTACATCCGTTCACCAATTCCCGGGACTCGAGACTCGTGTGTGCATTAAACCCGGCGATTCCACGAATCACCAATCCTTGTACACATGGTTATGGACCGAATCCCGATGACCCCGCGGATCATCGTAACGACTCCCGATGATTCCCAGAATCATCATACCGACTCGACTGACCCCGTTAAGTACGTAATATGCACGACTCGCTAAGGTAGACTTACTAGTTTAGTCAACGTTACTAACCTGAGTTTGCCGGGTGTCACATCATCCCCCTGTTGAAAGAATTTTCGTCCCGAAAATTGCCCAAGGCCCAAAAATGAAGAGACGAAAGAGAAGAAAAATTTTCCGGTTGCCACATCATCCCCCTGTTGAAAGGAATCTCGACCCGAGATTCATTCAGCTTCAGCAGAGACATGCCTTGATTCGAACGCGCGTTTAGGAAATAAATGGGGATACTTGGCCTTCATTTGATCTTCCCGTTCCCACGTGAACTCCGGTCCACGATCTGAGTTCCAACGGACTTTAACAATGCGGATTTTACTCCGGCGAAGGCTACGGATTTTATAGTCAAGAATTTCAACCGGTTCCTCCACGATACGTAGACGATCATCCACCTTGATCTCTTCGAGAGGAACAACCACAGATTCATCCGCCAGACACTTCTTCAGATTAGAGACATGGAAGACATTATGAACATTATTGAGTTCAGCTGGCAGATCAAGTCTGTATGCTACCGGTCCAATCCGTTCCAGAATTGCGAACGGCCCCACATACCGAGGATTCAATTTGCCCCGCTTCCCAAAACGTATAACGCCCTTCCACGGAGATACCTTCAACAAGACCTTGTCGCCAACCTCAAACTCCAAAGGCTTGCGACGACGATCGGCATAGCTCTTTTGACGATCCCGAGCTGCTGCCAAGCGGTTACGGATTTGTACGATCTTCTCGGAAGTCTCGTACACAAGTTCCGGGCCGGTGAGTTGACTCTCACCCACCTCGGCCCAACAAAGAGGAGACCGGCATTTCCGCCCGTAAAGAGCCTCGAACGGAGCTGCCTTGATGCTAGAATGGTAACTGTTGTTGTAGGAGAATTCTACCAGCGGTAGATGACTCTCCCACCCCTTGCCAAAATCGATCACACATGCCCGGAGCATGTCTTCTAGCGTTTGGATTGTCCGCTCACTTTGACCGTCAGTTTGCGGATGATACGTTGTGCTCATGTCTAACTGGTACCCAGAGCCTTATGCAAGGATTTCCAGAAGTTAGAGGCGAACCGAGGATCACGATCAGAAATAATAGAAACAGGCACCCCGTGCCGAGAGACCACTTCCTTGAGATATAACCGTGCCAGACGCTCGAGGCCATCGGTATCTTTGATAGCGAGGAAGTGCGCAGACTTTGTTAACCTATCAACAATTACCCAGATCATGTTACAACCACTGGGCGATTTCGGGAGTTTGGTCACAAAGTCCATCGTAATCCGCTCCCACTTCCACTCGGGAATTTCAGGCTGTTGCAGAAGGCCGGATGGCTTTTGATACTCGACCTTGACCTTGGCACAGGTCAAGCACTTGCTCACGTACGAAGCCACGTCCGCCTTCATGTTCGGCCACCAATAAAGTATCTTCAGGTCTTGATACATCTTATCGGAGCCAGGGTGAATAGAGTACCGGACTTGTGAGCTTCATCAAGAACAAGCTCCCGCAAGCCCCCAAATAAAGGAACCCAAATACGTTCAGCGAAATAGCGTAACCCATCGGACCTGAGCTCAAGGTGGCTATCAGAACCATGCATGGTTTCAGCTTTAAGGTTTTCCTCCTTCAGAGCTTCTTGCTGCGCCGAACGGATTCGATCAGGTAAGCCGGAATGGATGGTGAGCTGTAAAGCTCGAACACGACGAGGTTTAGCCGTTTCCTTCCTGCTCAAGGCGTCTGCGACCACATTCGCCTTGCCAGGATGGTATTTAATAGCGCACTCGTAATCATTAAGGAGCTCGACCCAGCGACGCTGTCTTATATTCAACACCTTCTGATCAAAGATATGCTGGAGGCTCTTGTGATCGGTGTAAATAGTGCATTTGGTACCGTACAAGTAATGCCTCCAAATCTTTAAAGCAAAGACTACAGCACCCAATTCCAATCATGGGTGGGGTAGTTTTTCTCATGAACTTTGAGCTGACGAGAAGCATAGGCGATGACCTTCTCGCGCTGCATCAGTACACAACCGAGACCCCGGATAGAAGCGTCACAATTAACCACAAAATCGTCCGTGCCCTCAGGCAAGGACAAGATAGGAGCAGAACAGAGTTTAGCCTTTAACATCTGGAAGGCCGACTCCTGCGAATCACCCCAGTCGAACTTCCTGTCCTTCTGGGTAAGCGAGGTGAGGGGTTGAGCGATCTTTGAAAATCCCTCGATAAAACGACGATAATAACCTGCAAGGCCTAGGAATTGCCGCACCTCAGATGGCGTCTTTGGTGCTTCCCAGTCTTTAATGGCTTCAATCTTAGCTGGGTCAACGTGAATTCCTTTCTCATTAACAACATGACCAAGGAATTGGACTTCACGCAACCAGAAGCTACACTTAGAAAACTTGGCGTACAACTGTTCCCGCCTCAGGAGTTCCAAAACAAGACGCAAGTGTTCCTGGTGGTCCACCTCGTTGTTGGAATAGACTAGAATATCATCAATGAAGACAATCACGAACTTATCAAGATAAGGCTTACAAACACGGTTCATCAAATCCATAAAAATGGCCGGTGCATTGGTGAGACCAAAAGGCATGACCAGGAATTCAAAATGGCCATAGCGAGTTCGAAAGGCGGTCTTCGGAATGTCAGCTTCTTGAACCCTCAACTGATGGTACCCCGACCTCAAATCAATCTTCGAATAGAAACTAGAACCCTGAAGCTGGTCAAATAAGTCATCGATGCGAGGAAGAGGATAACGATTCTTGATGGTAACCTTGTTCAATTCTCGGTAGTCGATACACATCCGTAGGCTTCCGTCCTTCTTCTTGACAAACAAAATAGGGGCTCCCCACGGGGACGAACTAGGTCGAATGAAACCCTTCTCTAACAGCTCCTGCAACTGGTTCGACAACTCCTGCATCTCGGGAGGTGCAAGACGATAAGGGGCACGGGCAATAGGGGCCGCACCTGGAGCAAGTTCAATACCAAATTCGACCTGACGATAACGCGGAAGACCAGGTAAGTCTTCAGGAAATACATCGGGAAAGTCACGGACAACAGGAATATCTTCAATCTTCTTCTCTTCTTCAGACGAAACCGAAACAAGTGCCAGAATGGCAGAATACCCCTTCCGAAGATACTTATAGGCTTTCATACACGAAATGATACTCAACGGGACCCCGCTCTTCTCACCGTGCACCAACAGAATTTCTCCATCAGGGAGAGGAAGTCGAATGACTTTATCAAAACAAACGATCTCAGCATGATACAGAGACAACCAATCCATACCCACGACAACATCGAAACTACCCAAGGATACCGGCATAAGATCAATAGGAAAGGAATAACCCGACAACTCAAGGTGACACTCCCTAAGGACGTGCGTCGCCTCGACTTTCTTACCATCAGCCAATTCTATCAAGTACTTAGCCTCTAAAGGTTTAGGTACCCTATCAAGCAATTGACTAAACCCAAGAGATATAAAACTCTTATCGGCACCGGAATCGAATAAAACCGTAGCATAGCGATTATCGAGAAGAAACGTACCAGTAACAGTGTCAGGATCCTGTCGAGCACCGCTCGAACCAATCACGAAGGCGCGAGCATTCCTGCCTCCGCCCCCATTGTTTCCATTACCCGACCCGTTCTTCCCGGCTTCACCCTGTTTCAACTTGGGGCAGTTACGCTTGTAGTGACCAAGCTCACCACAGTTATAGCACCCTTGTTTCCCTGATTTCCCTGGGGAGCAGCGACTTGAGGGGCTGGGGCTGGTGTGACCGACGGGTTTCGGTTCCCCAAAGGGTTGGACCTACAATCTTTGGCTTGGTGCCCAATCTTATGGCACCGACGGCAACGGTCCTTATCATCGCAAGGACCGGTATGATGATAGTTGCATCGATCACACTTCGGCAACTTCCCAGCATAAACCCCCGGTTGTCGTTCAGACGACGATCCCCCAGTATCAGTCTTCCTCACCTGCTGAGGCTGAGCCGAGCTCGAGCCTTTCCCCACAACTTCCCACTTCCGCTTGTTACTATCAGGAGCCTTCACAGTAGCGCCTCGAGGAGGCAAGACCCCTTCAGCCACCTTCATGTTGGTCAGCCTGTGAGCCGACCGAACCACTTCAGAATAAACAGTGAGATTACCTGCAGCAACCAACCCTGCAATCTCCGTACCAACCCAGCGACATAATGCTCAATCCTCCGGTATTCGGGTGTGTGCAGATCAGGGCACAACACCGCCAACTCATTGTGCCTAGCAGTGTAAGCTTCAATCTCGGACCCCACCATCTTATGATTCCAGACTTCGTGCTCAAGTTTCTGGATTTCATCCCTCGGGCAGTACTCGTTTTTCAGCAACTGAATGAACTCCGCCCAGGGCATAGCGTGGGCTTCCCCAATACCCATAGTCTGGGTGGTGGAGTTCCACCAAGTCAGAGCTTGACCCTCCAGGGTCGCTGAAGCATATTTCACCCGGTCGCCTTCCGGGCAGCTGCACATCGAGAAAACAGATTCGATTTTCTCCAACCAGCGGAGCAGTCCCACTGCCCCTTCAGTGCCACTAAAGTTGTGGGGCTTGCAATCCATAAACTTTTTGTAGGAACACTGGGGTGGAGGAGGATTGACAGCACCACCTGGAACAGACACGCAGGTGAGAATCAAGAAAAGGTAAAGTACCCAGAACAAGATAGAATAGGTGAGAATCGACGTACCACCCATAGCATTATGAGCGGCTTGGAATGCAGCCAGAGCAATATTCACGTGTTGCTGCATCAGGTTATCCAACTCAGCTTGGGTCATATTAATGTTCCCACGGCCACCGCCGCCACCACGGCCGCCAGCACGACCGCCAGCACGGCCGCCTCTGCGACCTCCACGAGCTCCCGACATCTTCTGTCACAACATGAAACAAAAGATTTAGGCTTGCCCGTGGTATAACCCATTAGGAATTTCAAGAAACTTGACCGAGCCCAGCTCGGGTCCATCCGTTCAAGCCCAAAGTCCGCCAGGGATCCCATGCATCACAGTTTATGATCTCGTGTGCACCCGACATGATAAACTGCTCTACATGGTCCTCCAGGCGTGCCTTAAGTTTGAAGTTCAAGTCACCGAACACTAGCGCCCAATCATGGTATTATCATAAGTATAAGTACAAGATAGTATGCATAAGAACGAGCTTGTTCATTAGGGCATAGAAGGGAGATGTCCAAATCCTTGGACAGATCTCAAGAGTACGCCGAAGCTACCCCAATGTACACTGCCGTCAAGAAGTTCAATAGTATATCGTTCGCCATCGAATCATAGTAAGGATGAGTCAAGAAATAGGATGATAAAGAGTAATTAGATGATGTAGCGTAGAAGATGACGACACCGACACCCCCGACAAATCATATTGTTACCCACTTGTTAAGACTCGACTAATTGTGACCGTCTAGTGTGTGCGACTCAGTTATAGACTAGACTCTACATGCAGTCCTAGTTCACTATAACCGTTGGCTCTGATACCAATCTGTCACACCCTCAAATTCCACATGCGGGGTTTTACCGCGAGGCGCGTGACACACCAGGATCTCAGTCAACGATCACAATAAACATACAACAAACATGCATTCATAAATATATTTAAAACCAAAATATCATGCTTTGAGCTGTAAACCAGCAGCGGAAGCATTCTTGTTTACAACCAAAAG
This sequence comes from Ambrosia x helenae, assembly GCA_030844895.1. NCBI lineage: Eukaryota > Viridiplantae > Streptophyta > Magnoliopsida > Asterales > Asteraceae > Ambrosia > Ambrosia x helenae. The sequence goes on along the minus strand of CM061227.1, from coordinate 51,092,126 downwards.
ACATATCATTGTTTACAAAACATTGTTTAATATGCTTCAAAATATTAGACGTTGTGCATGACTCCGTGCGCCTAGCCCATTGACTGCTACCTTAGCGACCTGAGAAAACATGCCAAAAATGTCAACATATAATGCTGGTGAGTTCACAGGTTTTCTTTTATAAAGTGTTGTTATAAGTTCGGTAAGATCATTTCCGTTACTATTATGTTATGAGAACGTTAGCTAGACGTTAAGTATTGCTACTACTGCGGTTGGGAATCCATTACTAAACCGGTATAAGTGTTGAAGCCAGCCCAGACGGACGGGATTACCGATGCCTCGGTAACCCCCAAAGTGTTAGAGACAATATGCACCCGCCCGGCTCTCAGCCGTCGGGTGGGGTTTGTAAGGCCCAATAGATCTATCCACATTTCCCCCGTTGTGCATCCCCGCACATTCATGGTTCCCCCCTGGGACTTTCTGTAAAAGCCGCATAGTACGTGAAATAACCATAGTATAACATGATCTATGATGATTAATCAAAATAAGTAGCATGTTTCTCCCCCGAAAGCAAAACGGTAAAAGTGGGGCTGTGACACTCACCTTGGATTGCGTTACTTGAAAACAGTTAAGTAATTATGCTATGATAGCCCCAATTAGCGGCGACCTATCATAAAGTGTGTATAAGTATTCGGACTAATAACCCGTGGGTTAACTAGTCCCTGGATGTCCAGACCGTGACCATAAACGTTTGAAAACATCTTTAACTGTTAAACTGACCGTGCCAGACAAGACCCGACATCCCATTGGTGACCCGACATCCCACGTGTTAGGTAAATACAAGACATCATGCAACATATGCAATTAAACACTTAACACGCGCAATAGTTCACCTAGTCTATCATAATGTCTGATTAACGCATAATCAGGTCCGAACACGTCTTACTAAGTCATTGGGTGTATCCCGGGGCTCCTAGCATGTTCCTAGGTGTCAAATCGTGTTTCGGGATGTCAAAACGCGTTTACGACAGCAGTACACGCGATTGGGAAAGTCAATACGCGAGTAGCATCAACCTATTGGCGATTAGGGGCCCAATCGCCTGTTATATCAGGCGATTAGGGTCCTAATCGCCTGAATGTCTGCACAATCGCCCTCAGCATCAGGCGATTAGGATTCCTAATCCCCTGCTGCTGCTGTGTAACGGATTTTCGCGCGTTTAACCCTCCAAATCAGATCCGAAACATGCAACAACACCCAATATCAAACCTAAATCATTTACCAACCCATTTCAAGCAAAAACCCCCAATTTACCTCTGCTCTAACGGGCTCGGTGCGATTATTTCCAAAAATGGCAAAGTACTAGGTTTCACCAACCAACCTTATCTTTCCTTAAATGGAAACAATCAGATTTCATCTCCTACAAGTTGCAATTCATCATCTCTATGTTATATCATCATCCTAACATGATTTCTAACCACAAACAAGCAATGAATCAAATCATACATCCTATTCTTCAAGAATTACCCAAATGGGTCAAAATGCATACTTGCACCTAAACATCATATCAAGGGCTTAAATTCATAGATAATCATCCTAACAACACCTACATATCAGAAGTACAACAAATTCATGGAAACATTCATGTTATAATCACCAACAATCATCATATGCACAAATACTTCACATATAGCAAGTATTATGGTGTAGACTTGTTTTAGAACTCTTTTCAAAGGGTTTTTTAAAGACACAAACTTAACAAAACAAGGTCTGGACTTTTGGGGAATCAAAACAACATCTTTACAAAGGTGTAGGATAAAGAACACACCTTGGATTTTGTTAAAGAAAGGTGTGTAGGCTTGGAGATGGTGATTTTTGTAGCAAAATGAGTTCCAGAGATGTTTCAAGGTGTGTGGGTGGCATGGGATCAGTTAGGGTTGTTCTACGGGTGTTTGGGGAGTTTAAGGGTTCTATTTATAGGTGTTTTGACCCGAGTTCAGCATTACAGGCGAGTAGCATTCCAGATCAGGCGAGTAGGGACCCTACTCGCCTATGTTCATGCGAGTAGGCCTCCTACTCGCCCCAAGTCCCTTGTAATCGCCTATGTTCACGCGATTAGGAGTCCCCCCAGACTCCTAATCGCCTATAAGGTGCTGGAATGGGTTTTTGGCGCGTTAAACACTATTTTAACATATATAAACACGTATTCACATACCGATAAGTCACATAATGATTCCAAACATATAATGCATGATAACTAACACGTTTACATCCGTTCACCAATTCCCGGGACTCGAGACTCGTGTGTGCATTAAACCCGGCGATTCCACGAATCACCAATCCTTGTACACATGGTTATGGACCGACTCCCGATGACCCCGCGGATCATCGTAACGACTCCCGATGATTCCCAGAATCATCATACCGACTCGACTGACCCCGTTAAGTACGTAATATGCACGACTCACTAAGGTAGACTTACTAGTTTAGTCAACGTTACTAACCTGAGTTTGCCGGGTGTCACATTTATGATTATTAGATAACTTGCCGATATATGTGAATTGATATGATAAGCTAACGAATCGCTCTTGGGAAACCCAGTCTCCCTAATGGGAGGGAGACTGGCTAAACCCAGACACACTAATGGCAGAGGCGACTGGCAGCAGCTATGAAAACCATCATTGACTTGTTTTCATTGTTTTCATAACTCTAAACTCACCTCTGAACACCGTTTTTCGACGATAACCTCTGCAAACGAGTTTTTGCCCTCAACACCCGATTTCTTGTTCTAAGTAACGTATAGAACCATAAACGAGTGAGGATTCAAGGTGTGTATTCTATCTAAATCATCTCTAAGCCTTTTACATGATGTTATTATGAACCCAAAGAGTCCAAATCTGATGTTAGTGTGTTTTCCTAAATAAAAACCTTCTCTAATGATTTCTAAACCTAGATCTAAACATTCAAATGAGTTTTCTTAAAAACACAAGCTTAGATGATGATTGGTGATCTAGAAATTGGGGATTTTTGTCACACCCTCAAATTTCCACATGCGGGGTTTTACCGCGAGGCGCGTGACACACCAGGATCCAAGTCAACGGTCACAATAAACGACATCTATATGATATGAAAACAACGTAAACTGCCATTGAGTTTCAAAACTGTTCTAACACAGCGGAAGCAAAATGTATTATTACAACTCAAAAGTAAAACTCAAAATCTGAAATGTTTAACAAAACATGCATATGATCCCTAGACGCCGTGAGACTCCGTGCGCCTAAACACAATGCTGCTACCTTAGCGACCTGAGAAAACATGCCAAAAAGATGTCAACATATAATGCTGGTGAGTTCACAGGTTTTAAGTTCGTAAACGTTTTCATGTGTAAAGCGATTCCTCATAAAGTGCCAAGTGTGCAAAAGTTCCAAGTAAATAACAACCGTTCCCTTACTACTACGACTGTGTTGCCGAAACCATTACTGACAAGCGTTGCGTGTGTTGCCGCCCGTGTTTGAGTTGCCGAAAATAGAGACAATATGCACCCACCCGGCTCCCAGCCGTCGGATGGGGTTCGTCAAGCCCAATAGATCTATCCACATTTCCCCCGTTGTGCCCCGCACATTCATGGTTTCAATAGGGACTTAGCGTTGCGTTTCGTCGTATAGTAATTAAGTGCCAAGCGCCAATTGTCAAATGCCAAACATCAATGTTTAAAAGTGTCAAGTGCCAACGTGAAATATGCCAAGTGCCAACGTGTCACGTTTCTTAATAGAGTTACATTCCAAAATATGTCATGTTTCCAAAAGTGTTGTGTTTCCAAAAGTGGTATGTTTCAAAAGCGTTGCGTTTCAAAAGTGTTGCGTTTCATAAGTGTTGTGTTTCAAAACATAAACGTTGTATTTGTTAAAACGTGTGGCATGCTTCTCCCCCGATTGTCCAGATCTTGACTCTATGTGTTTAAAGTGTGTTTGAACGTTAACCGGACATCCCAGACCGACCCGACATCCCGTTGGTGACCCATTACATCAATTAGTCATGCACATAAAGTTAACACATAAGTTTCAAGCATAAAACACTTAGTTTGCATCAAAAATCTCATTCGGACATCAGATGGTCGAATGTGGTTTTTCCCATTTCCACATTCGCCCGTTTGAGCCACGTTCGACCATTTGTTCCACGTTCGCCCGTTTGAGCCACTTTCGCCCATTTGAGCCACGTTCGCCCGTTTAAGCCACGTTTTGTTCCACGTTCGCTCGTTTGAGCCACGTTCGCCCGTTTGAGCCACGTTCACCCGTTTGAGCCACGTTCGCCCGTTTGAGCCACGTTCGACCACACGAAGGGTCGAATGAGTTCCACGTTCGACCGTTTGCAGCAGAACTTCATAAAACGCACCAAAACGCATCTAAACGGTCTGAAAACATCACGAAACATCACCAATCATAGCAGTCAACTATCATTAACATGTTCCTACAAAACCCTACCAATTTTATCCCGAAATCCGTTCATTTTACAAGTTACCCGAAATAGCAAATTATGGAGATGTCACATCAAACGCATGCAATCTTTACCCAATTAGGAAACTTTCTGAAATCAATCAATAATCAACTTAATATACTCAGATTATCATGAACAAGAAACCCTCAATCATATCCTTATCACTATCATCATGAACAAGCCCTAGATCTAACCCAAAATCCCCAAAATGAACAAAACATCATCAATAATCAATTGTAACCTATCTCAATCATAAATCATCATCAATAACAGTCCCAGATCATTGTTATAACATCTATACAACAATCAATCATCAAACAATACATAACACTACATAAAACACCATTAACACATGTTAATTTGTATGAAAACTCATTGTTTATGAATAGGTTTTGTTTAGAAAGATATTAGGAAGGTTTTAATCCATGAAAACATGTTTGAATCAGATCTGGACTCTTGGGGTTTAATGAAAACGAATTGAAATGCTTTAAAAATGATTTAGAATGAAGAACACACCTTAGATCTTTGTGTAGAAGATGTTTGTAAGTTAGATTATAGGAAGATGTTTGTAAGTTAGAGGCGTTTAGGGTTTGTGAAATGGTGAAAAATGACAAAGTGTGGTATTTATACTATGTCCACATTCGCCCCTTTTTCCTGGGCGAATGTGCCCCTTTCACAGGGTCGAATGTGCATGTTCTGGTCGAATGAAACTTTTTCATTTCCACATTCCAGGTTTGCCCCTTTGCTAAGGGTCGAACCAAGATTAATTCCAGGTTCGCCCACTCGATGTGGTCGAACCAGGACTTATGTTTTTCCTAGTTTTCCAGTTTGTCGTGTTTAACGCATTTTAAACGCACCTTAACATACGAGCATGCAACCTTAGTCTATGTTTAACATATTTAAGCACGGATGATTATCTACACATCATTTAAACACATCTAAGCATATAATCCACCATACGACAATTAGTCTACACATACACTTAATTAGTTTATGTAATTCACCAACAACGGGACTCGTATCGTGTGTGTGTGTGTGACTAACCCAATGATCCTCCAAGTCATTGAAACCTGGACAATATGGACTGTTTTTTCGACTCTACTAACCCCGTCAAGTGTGTTTAATAAAAGTTTTTCGCTAAGGTAGACTTATGTGTTTATAAAATGTTGACCTAAACATGCCGGGTGTCACAATTTTAGGTTTGTTGTTGATGAAATGATGATATGTTGCTATTGAATGATTGTCTATGTGTTAGAAGCATATTTAGGGGATGTTTGGCTTGTTTATGAAGTTTTATGTGTTTTGACCCGTTTGGGGATTTTGTGTAAATTTAGGGTTTGATATGCTAATATGATAATGATAAAATGTTAGGAAATGCATTAGGATATTGCTTCTAAGTTTAACAATCTGGGGATGTGAATATGTGATTAAATCCATAATTTGCCCTTTTGAGAAAACTTGTGATTTAATCATGAAAACAGATCAATTGATGATTATTATGATAGTAATAGGTTAGCCATAAGTTGCAACGCAGTGCAGGGCGACTGGCCTACCCAGTCACCTAGTGGGAGGGCAATTGGCATATCCAATTGCTATAAAGGGGGACAATGAGCGGCCTAACCCACTCGCCTTAGTGGGACACGAGTGGATCATCAACTCGCCCTATTGTAACCATCTGGCCCCACATGAAACCCACTCGCCCTAAGAACCTCAATCTCCCTATATAAAACCCACTCGCCTAAACTAAACCTAGTTGCCTATTATTGTAAACCACTCATGTATTTTGTGATCTATTCGTTATATGTGATATGAACTTACGCGCTTTACATGATCGGTCATCTAAGAACTTGTGCTTGTCGAATAAACTGTTTTAACGGGTCATCAACGGGATTTCGAGTCTAGTGTAGTCAAACATAGTCGACATTTTTCGAAAATTGGATAACAATAGGTTGTCAAACCACTAAGCTATCTATGGTAGATTTCCAGTAGTCGGGACTGTCATAATACGCCTAGTTTTGTATCATTCTAGAAGACGCAACCTAAGGTGAGTTTCACGGTCTCTTTTTCTGTATTCCTGTTGGGGGAGAAACATGCTACGCAAACACAAACACGGTAAAACACATAAATAACATTATATCACTTGTGTACTGAGCGACTCATTTAAATTACTTCAAACAATTTTACCATGAATATGTGGAACATAGCGCGGGAAATGTGAATAGATGTCGAATGGGTGCATATTTGTGACAATCGGCAAAATTAAGATAATTCAGTACTAACTAATTATGCATAATTAACGTAATTAAGTGCAATTCCATGTTAATTGTATTAACTGAGCCTTATAGAATAGCAAATTCACCATAAGATGCATAGGAATGCACATGTTTAATATTGAAGCACGACGAAATTGCGGGCAAATAAACTTGTCTGGAACGGACGTTGGTGATTATCCGACAACGATTAATTAACCGAAAACGATCTAGAACACCCGGAATATGAAAAAAGGGCATTTCCTTGAAATATTATATGTTTTGGAACTCCAAAGCCATATATGGAAACTCCAAATACAAATCTCCTGGTAATGAATAAAGTTCGCGTATTGCACCCGATACGCACGAAACTTATAAATTCACCCAATTAAAGCCGAAATAATTTACCAATGCCTAAACTAGTCCATGTTTAAGGGTAACTAGAAGCAATTATATGTCTGGAATAGCTCGTAATAAACACGCAATAAAGACCCAAAAACCCTAATCAGATTAGTTGGAAATTAACTAGTAATTACAAGATATTTTGTAAAAAAAAAAAACAAAAAACATGTGGGTCCCACACCCTCTCTTGGGCTAGTTCTAGGTGTGGCTAAGCCACCCTAGTTTTGCTTGCAAACTTTAGTAAAATGATGGTGTTTAAGATGCATGCTTATTCCATGTCTTTTCTAAGTACAAAAAGTGGTCTTAATTATATGCAAGATATCTTCCATGCTTATCACACAACAACAAACAACAATCTTCTCCTTGCCTCCATAAACCTATGGCCACCACCATATTAACACCATTCATCTTTGTTTTTCACCAAATAAGTCATAAAATCATTCCATTCCATACCCTAAACTAGTGAGTACAAGAATCTTGGAGCTTAACTCTTGGAAGACACACTTAAACCTCACTTCCATTTTGAGTTTTGAGTCTTCCCTAGCCTTATGCTAGTAGTAAACTTCTTATCCTTGCTTTTTTTTTTTTGAATGTTCTTATTTAACATGTGTTAGAAGCAAGTTGTACATGGTTAGGATAATGGATTTTCACAAAATAAAACATATGTTAATCAAGGCTAAAATGGAAGTGTTAAAATATCATGGTAGGTCGTGGGGTATGTAGGTTGTTGATATTGTTTTTGTTAATTAAAAAGTTAAACAAAATCTTACATGTGTTAAAGATCTAAACATAATATGAAACTAGGGTTTTGATTATAAGATAACATATGTTTTAACAAGTTTAACATGAGTGTATAAAGATGGTGTTTGAGCCGTGAGTTTTAGCAAAATAAGTTAGTGATTTTGTAGTTTTTAAAAGTTCACAAAAACTTATGTTTAAAGATGTTTTGAGAGGTTTTCATAAAAATAATTTGAACATAATTAAAAATGTCATTGATCATCTTAACATAACCATCTAAAACATAATAATATGGTGGAACTTTAAAATGTTACAAGATATAAAAGTTACATCTTCAAAGTCACTAACTTTGAAACTCTAAAAATGGACATATTGGATATTATGGAGTTAATACACCAAATACACATATAATTAACCCTAATAAGAGTATCATGGACTAATACTAGTGTTTGATCATAATAAAAATCCATATTGACAAAGTTGACAAAAATAAGTTTACTAGTTTAGTGTAAAATTGTCACTTTTGAAAGATCTAGGAAGAAAATGTAACCTTTTGAAAGTTAAAGGAATTATTTTGTAACTTTAAAAGTTGAGGAGTACAAAATGTCATTTTAGAAACTTGGATCTAAAAATATGACTTTGGAAAGTTAGCTGTTAAAAAATGAAGATATTAACTTTCCAAGGTTATTTAGTGAAAAGTTAGTAAACGTACAAAAATGTATTTTTTGTATAAAAATGTGTTTTTATAAAATGAGATTTTATAAAAATATAGATTACCAAACATGTTGGAAAATATAAAAACAAAGGTTTTTAATAATAAATTAGTAATTTAAAGACTTGATGAAAATTTGTATAAAAATGAACACTTTTATATCTGTGGGAATATAAAAGTGTTGGAGCATTAAGCTTCCTTTGTCGGTTTTGTATATTGATACTTGTGGTTTGGTTTACGTATCTTTTACATATATTTGTCGTTTATTGTGACCGTTGACTTGGATCTTGATGTGTCACGCGCCTCATGGTAAAACCCCAGACGTGGAATTTGAGGGTGTGACATTTCACGATACAACGACGTTGAGTAGGATAATAATTAAAATGTGTAATACTTGTTTTATTTTTTATGTATTTTCTTTAGTATAATTGGTATTGTCTTTGTTGTTTTATTTAACATAAATGTTTTTTTTTATTTAGTTGATTTGTTAAAAAAAGAAAAAAAAAAAGAAAAGGGTTTCACCCTCCTCCACACCCCACCATCCTATGGGTTTTTGGGCTTGAAGAGGAAATCCCTCTTTGCTAAGGTCGTTGTCATATATCGCTCCACACCCTCTTCACTAGGGGTGTTCATCGGGTTTAGTTTTTGGTTATCAGGTTATTCGGGTTTGATGTGATTTATTTAATTACCCAATAACCAACTCAATCTAGTTAAATGGTTTTCAGTTATGGGTTTTTCAGATCATGTTAAATGATTATCGGTTAAATGGTTCGGGTGTTTGAGTCGGTTTTTGCTTCACCTACTTTATACATTAATAATTCTTTGTTTCTGAATCAGTAAGTTTGAATGTTGGGGACCAATTTTAAATTATGTGTTCTCTTAGTGTTGGGCAAACCACAAGCAAACAACAAATATAAAAAGCCGAATATACACGGTGCATAAAGTCCTCAATAAATTGTAAGCAAACAACATATGTTGAAATTCATACACAAGCCAAGGGATATACAGAACCATATGCAAGCCACATGATATTCAGCATTGTTTTGAAACCTTGACTGAACCAGTCGGGGTATGAACAGGTGGTGCATTGAATCGTAGGTTGCACCAGTGAACCGGCGGTCGGGACCGGGAACCAGACCGGTTGAACCAGCATTAAAAGGGGTGAACCGGTTTTTTATGTATTTTTTAAAAATTTTACCCTATTAATTTTATAACATAATCCGGTTCTTATATCTTGTTGGGCTGGCCAGACCCGTGAACCGATAAGGAGACCGGTTCAACGTCCACTCCGGTTCTAAAAACATTGATATTTAGAACCATATCACCAAGGGCTTTTCACTTGCAATCATAAAGAACTATAAATCTGAACCATACTAGGATCTACAGAACGAAAAACTTTGAAGATGATATACAAAACCATATAAAAAAATAGAAAATTGATATACATGAAACCATGAAAACTGCCAAACTGGATGTATATATTTTTTGAATTGTTCGGGTTATTCGGGTCAACCCGAATTATAGAAAACTAATCTGAAGACCGACCCTAAAGACTCTAGTCGGGTTCAAGTATGCCACTTAATCGGGTTCGTCAGGTTAATCAGGTGAGGTACTTTCTCGGATCGGATCACTTTAGGTTCAGTTCGGTCATCGGTTAAAAAAAAGTTCCCTACGCTTCACCCCATAACCTAGTAGTCTAGTAGACGAGAAACACATGTGATGATGTGAAATGATATGGACTTATTATTTGGTTATTATGTTCGGCGATTTATGATTATTTATGACTTGCCTCCACTCCATAAAGTGTTAGTTAAATCACCTGCCGTATTGCAACATTATAATTTGGACAAATGTTGATTTGTAATATCATAACAGGTTATTTTGTTTTTTTTAAAGCTTAGTTCAGTGGAAATCCTTATACAATTCTAATTTAGCAGTTTCAAGTTTGAATCCCTACCCACAAACCGGTGTCTTTTTTGCCTAAACTCAAACCGTCACGGAGAATTTTTTTTATGGTGTGCATGGATCAAACCTGTGACCTACCCCAGGATGGGAACCCCTAAAAGAAAACCCACCCTACCTCAAAAATAGTAAAATTAAGCCTTAAAAAACAAAATAATTATTATGTTAACATAATTAAGAAAGCATTAATTTACAATTAAGAAAGCATTAATTTACAAACTTGCTCACACTCAGAAGTTTACCGTTTGTTTTCTTTGTATTTATAAAGTTGTAAGGTGTAATCTTACCTCTAATAAACAAAAGCCATTGTTCAACACTTGTAGCCTACTTGGTTAAAGGCCTAAAGTTTCTTATGGGAGGCTTGGGTTCAATTCTCACTAGCTACATTTGGAGGACATTGGTGGAAGGGGAAATGAGGGATGACCCGGCCATTGGCTTGGGTTCGAGTCTTGATCCCGACCGGTTTTACCGATTATTTCATTGTCGTGCCTTCGGGCGGGTGAATGGTCAGGTTTTCCCGAAAATTGGTGGCAATTGGTGGCCCGGGTACTCTCGAGTACCTGATTCGCCAAAAGGGTGTCCGAGAGTGCTCGGGAATTGATTCGTTGGTCGTTCAAAAAATAATAATAAACAAAAGTCATTAGGTACACTTGTCATTCCCTAATTCAACCTCCATCCTCTCTCCTCCATATTATGCCACATGTCCCTACCATTAATTTATAAAAAAAAATTAATCGAAAATCTATATTAAAACACAAGAATTGGTCAACATTGGTCAATTAATAACTTTCCTAAAATCAAAAATCATTAATTATTATTTTGGTCAAATTCGGTCAATGATAATAACTTTCCTAAGAATTTTAATTAAATTCAATTAGGTAATTAATTATGATTATAATTATCATTTCACCCTTTCTCTTTCAATCAACAATTATCTCTCATCTAAGAATTAGGTTATTCCTCTACAATTACTCAATTCATCAATTATAACCATCACTTCATCCTTACTCTCTCTTTCTCTCAACGATTATTTCTCATTTAAGAATTAGAGTTCCAACGATAGTGTGATGCAGAACCAGGTGTTGGCTACGATGTTGATTCAAATAGGTTGATCGGTGGTTATGGTTCAACAGGTAGTGGCTTGAGTGTGCCAGGGCCTAGGGTTCCTTCTAAACCAGACATTTCGGCGAAGGCTAGGGTTCCAGCGAAGATCCGGTATCTTTCTCATCAATTTTTGTTTGACGGTAAAAAAATTTTATTCTGTTATATTGGGTTAGTTTAGTGCAAACGAGTTTGGAATTAATCGAGTTTGGAATTTTAAAATCTTAAGCTTCTGTATTAATTTAATTCTCGAATTGCAATTCTTTTGGTAATGAACTAATCTATGTTACTACATTTGCTCTTCTTTGTTTATTCAATTTCTTAACGGTATAGGTTCGATATCTTGAAAATTCGTTCACGAAAAATGTACCTTCTGCGTGGCATTGATCTGGAGAAAAAATTGTTAAGAAAATGAATGTTGCTTCATGTGCAGAACTTAAGGTTAGTTGTGTTTGTATTATTTAAAGTTTTAAAGTTACAAGGAAATTCATAAAAAGATGTTGTAATGCAAATTGTATTTACTTTTAATTTTAATTTTGTACTAACTTTGGTGTTCAATTATTTGACGATAGCCATGTTTTTAGGATTGAATATAAATGATGAAGAGCTGGTGCATTTTTCTAGCCATGTTTTTATTTATTATTTTTTTTATCAAATCAAATGATCATTGTTGATGTGATTGAGCTTACTTTCTCGTTTTGCTGTAGCACTCTGTAGCTTTCTGCCATGCCTAAGTAGATAGTGTAAAGAAGTTCTAAGCCCGAAAACACTGTAAGTTCTCTACTATGTTCTTGATGTTTTACTTAAAATCGAAGCTAATGATTTGTTGTTGTGTTCTTGATGTTTTTTTTTTAAATTATGTATTGCCAAATCCTATCTTTTCTAATTGTAATCAATAATATAAGATTGTAAAAATAATATTTTAAATAGTGGACAAGGTTTTTGCTAATTGGAATCAACATAATAAGATTGTGAAACGGTTGGACAATAGGTTTTGATCTTCAATATCGGTTGATTAGACATGGATAGTGTTTGCGGGTTTGGATTGGTCTGGTTTGTGATTACTGTCATTAGTTGACTTACCAAGTTTGTTGCCACATTTAGTGTAATAGATTGATTATTAAAATTTACTATATTTGAATTTTAAAAATCACGAGGTCAACTTAATTGATTAACAGTAATAATTAATAATCAATTTTTTTTGTATTTTGAATAAATGAGAATGAGAAAGGAAACTAACGTAAATTAGGAACTCATTAAATTTCCTTATTACATTCAAATTACTCACTTACTAAATTTAGTGTAATTTATATTGGTAATAAGTTAAATTTCGAATTTTGAATTTCAAAATTCAAATTAAATTTCAAAATATTTAAATTCGAATTATACAAAATTTCAAAATAAAATTCAAAAATATTTAAATTTGAATTAGACAAAAATTCAAATTTTGAATTTTGTTTAATAATGGTGTAAGACCCTACCCCTACGTTGTTATAATTAGTGGATTTAAGTGGGTGTAAACATGATTTGAACACTAGTTACCAATTATCAAATAAGTACAAAACATAATTCATACCCAAAAACTGGAGGGGGTTAAGTTTTACAAACAACCAAGTAGTTAATATTAGTTAGACACAGCGGAATCAAAGTGATTTCGTTCAACTAAGTTATGTTATGGCTAGTTCCTACAAAAGAAGTTCCAAAGAACGCGTTCGGTTTGTTTTGATTGCTTGATCTTCCACCCGGAGGTCCATCATATCCCCAACCTGTTACACATACATCAAATAGAGTTAGTTAGCATTAAAAGCGTTAAAATCGGAAAAACGGTCGAAAAACCCAAACTGAGTGTTTCGCGCGGGCGGGCGCGCGCGGCCGGTCCCTTTCGCGCGGGCAACACCCCAATGTTTACAGAAGGTTTGCTCGGCCGCGCGAAAGGAATGCGCGGCCGCGCGCTGGTCCTTGATGCTATTTTCTTGCTTTTTCGCTGCCTAACTCTTGGTTAAGGCCGAAATTTCGCTACCTCGGCCCCTACAACCCCTTCGGATTGTATTCACCTTGGTTTATGAATGTTTAGGGATGCCTTGGGCTCTACAATCTGCACGGGATTGCTTATACCTTGGTCTTATTCCCTTTATTGCTTTTCAAACTTGTTTTCTTATCCATTTGACCCGTTTGGATCATCAATGGATACCGTTTCCATCATGGTCGCCTGGTTTCATACACTTTAGTACGAGTTGCGCCCACGATTGCTTTCATCTAAACAAAGTTCAAGTTTCGGGTCCTTCTGGACTGCCTAACATTTATATATATCCATGTTATCTGTTCTCATATCAACATGCAATTCTCCATTTCATTTCATCATGGCACATTGTAAAATATGCTATACCATCAAACGATTCTTGGATTCGTTTCATCATGACATTTTGTAAGTATTCTATGCAATCTATATCACAAATGAATGTAGCCAAAACATACCTCAAAGCTTTCCCTTTTGGCGAGTATCCGGTTTGCCCTTGACTTCTAGACTCCCACTTGATTCACCTAGATGTTTATCCAATACGATTAGTGTTTGATCATCAATTTAGCATATTCTACTAATGATTCCATTACTTTCAAGGACTTCCATACAAGTAACTTCATTTGAGCATTTAATTAAACACTTAACATACATGATTCTTTAACCAATTGATCTAGCCAAATGGGTCAACAAATCATTCACTACCCACCTCATATTTTCATTACAAGATGTTATTCTAGTCTTGCTAATGACTAACAATTCACAATTTCAAAACCATCAAGTAATTATACAAGGTTTTTAGGGGTTGTTTCACCCTTGAGGGAACCAACCAAAATCACCCTAATTTCCCCAAAATCTCATGTTCTAGGGTTAGATAATTTACATAAAGCAGAATTAACAAGTTTTTAAGGTACCCTTTCTTATTAGGTTCCTTAGATTCTAACAATTTGTTCCCATTCAAGAACCCTAAAATTTCACTCATCATCAAAGAAGCTATAAAACAACAATCTAGATAAAAACAAGTGATACCTAGATGTTTATTGGAGTCTATTTTGTTGATTCAGCCTTCACGCAGGTGAATTAACCTCTTATTAAGCAAGATTCAAGCTTCAAATGAGTGTAGGAGCTTAGTGTGTGTTTATGTGTGTGTTTTGTGGTGTCTTGGTCGATCTCCTGATCACCAACACCACCAAATTTCTTGTTTTTATTATTTAGACTTATTATCTTTGGTCTATTGACAGAAATGGCCCTTGGAGTTTTTGTTTAACTTAGTCAAGGCACCAACCTACTACTTGGGTTTTATTTAGTAGTGATTATCAATACCCCTACTTAACCCGTTTCCCTTTTTAAGTTAATATTGTGATTAACTAGATTTTAGATTTTCGGGTGTTACAACTCTACCCCCCTTAAAGGGGTTTCGTCCACGAAACTTAGAACGTACCGAATAAGAAGGGATATAGCCGTTTCATCTCTTCTTCGGATTCCCATGTCACAGGCGACCCTTTTCGTGATTCCGATTTCACCTTCACTTGAACCACGGTTTTGGTTCGGAGATTTCGAACCTTTCGATCCAAAATCTCTACCGGTCTTGGGGCTAGATTCCGCTTTATATCGATCTTGAGATCATCAAGGGGTTGGAATACCGCCTCTTCCGCTAAACACTTGCGTAAATGGGAGACGTGGAAGGTATTGTGGATAACACTTAGTTCTTCCGGCAACTCTAAGCGGTATGCGACTTGTCCCACCCGTTCCAACACTTTGAAGGGTCCGATGAATCTAGGGCTTAATTTCCCTTTCTTTTTGAAGCGAATTATCCCTTTCCAAGGTGAGACTTTTAGCATCCCCGGGTTGGAATTCAATGGCCCTATGTTTCTTGTCCGCATAGTGCTTTTGCCGGTCTTGAGCCGCCTTTAAATGTGCACGTATTGCCTCGATCTTTTCATTTGTGGCACTAAGGACATCCCTTGGCGCAATTTCGCGAGGTCCCACCTCGTCCCAACATACCGGAGTCCGGCACTTTCTTCCATATAATATCTCATACGGTGGCATCCCGATGCTTGCATGGTAACTATTATTGTATGAAAATTCAACAAGCGGTAGATGGGTATCCCAACTACCTCCAAAATCGATAACACAAGCACGGAGCATGTCAGTTAGCATTTGGATGGTTCTCTCGCTTTGCCCATCCGTTTGGGGATGGTAGGCGGTGCTAATTAGTAACTTCGTACCCATCTGGTCTTGAAAGTTCCTCCAAAACTGGGAGGTGAAGCGTGTGTCCCGGTCGGAAACAATCGACACCGGTACACCATGTCTCGATATTATCTCGTTCACATACACCTCCGCCATTTTCTCGGACATGTATGTTTCCTTAA
Source organism: Ambrosia x helenae (assembly GCA_030844895.1). Taxonomy (NCBI): domain Eukaryota; kingdom Viridiplantae; phylum Streptophyta; class Magnoliopsida; order Asterales; family Asteraceae; genus Ambrosia; species Ambrosia x helenae. Next base: position 51,076,102 of record CM061227.1, on the reverse strand, counting down.
TAGGAAGGAAATGGGCACTCTTGGTCAGCCTATCTACTACCACCCATATCGCATCAAATCCCCGTGCGGTTCTAGGCAATTTAGTGAGCAAATCCATGGTAAGGTTTTCCCATTTCCATGTTGGTATTTCCAATGGTTGCAACTTACCATAAGGCTTTTGATGCTCCGCCTTGACTTGTAGGCAAGTTAAGCATCTTTCCACATATTTCACCACGTCCCGTTTCATTCCTGGCCACCAATAATTTTGCTTCAAATCTCGGTACATTTTTGTGGCACCCGGATGGATCGAGTAACGAGATTTATGAGCCTCATCAAGCAAAATCTCCTTAACACTACACGTGTTGGGTACCCAAATTCTCCCAAATCGGGTCTTCAACCCATCATTTCTCTCGACTAGGTCTCCTGTTTGACCTTGAATTCTTTCTTTTTTCCAGTTCTCTTCTTTGCAAGCTTCAACCTGTGCCGCTTGAATTTGGTTCATTAATCCCGATGTCACGATTAGTTGCATTGACTTCACGCGAACCGGGGAATAATCTCCTTTTCGGCTTAGTGCATCCGCCACTACGTTAGCCTTCCCGGGATGATAATGTATCTCGCAGTCATAGTCCTTGATAGTTTCTAGCCACCTTCTTTGCCTTATATTCAAATCTCTTTGATCGAAGAAATATTTCAACCTCTTGTGGTCCGTGTAAATGATACACCTTGCCCCATAGAGGTAGTGTCTCCAAAGTTTCAATGCGAACACAACGGCGGCCAACTCAAGATCATGGGTTGGGTATTTGGTCTCATGGGTCTTTAGTTGCCTTGACGCATACGCGATCACCTTTCCCCTTTGCATAAGTACGCACCCAAGGCCTTGATGTGATGTGTCCGAGTATACTACAAGGTCCTCGATGCCATCGGGTAAGGTCAATACCGGTGCATGTGTCAACTTTGCCTTTAAGGTTTGAAATGCATTTGCTTGCTCTTCCCCCCAATTAAATTTGACTTCCTTGCGGGTCAACTTGGTTAGAGGTAATGCGATTTTTTAGAAGTCTTGAATAAATCTTTGATAATACCCGGCCAATCCCAAGAAGCTTCTTATCTCTGACGGGTTCCTTGGTGGTGCCCAATTGATCACAACTTCAATTTTTGAGGGGTCCACCATTATCCCATTGGCACTAATTACGTGGCCCAAAAACTGCACCTCTCGAATCCAGAAGGCGCATTTAGGGAATTTTGCAAAGAGTTGCTCTTTCTTCAAGGTCTCTAGTACTTCTCGCAAGTGTCGAGAATGATCCTCTTCACTTTTGGAGTAGACTAGAATGTCATCAATAAAAACTATCACTGACTTGTCGAGCATTGGCTTGCACACCCGATTCATGAGGTCCATGAAAGCAGCGGGTGCGTTTGTCAACCCAAAGGACATTACTAGGAACTCGTAATGCCCATAACGGGTCCGAAAGGCGGTCTTTGGCACATCTTCTTCCTTCACCCACAACTGATGATACCCCGACCTTAGATCTATCTTGGAAAACCACTTTGCACCTTGTAATTGGTCAAAAAGATCATCAATTCTTGGAAGAGGGTACCGGTTCTTTATGGTGAGTTTATTCAATTCTCGATAGTCTATGCACATCCGCATGCTACCGTCTTTCTTTTTCACAAATAAAACCGGTGCTCCCCAAGGAGAGACGCTCGGTCGAATGAACCCCTTATTAAGGAGATCTTGCAATTGGGTAAACAATTCCCGTAATTCCGTGGGTGCAAGCCTATAAGGAGCCTTAGCAACCGACTTGGCCCCCGGAACCAATTCAATATGAAACTCTGTTTCTCGGACCGGAGGTATCCCCGGTAACTCTTTCGGGAATACTTCCTCAAACTCTCTTACCACCGGGACGTCATGGATAGAGGGGATTGGTACGGAGGTGTCGGTTACATGGGCTAAAAATGCTTTACATCCATACCGCACCAACTTGGTTGCTTCCAAGAATGAGCATATAATGGGTTTAGAATCACTCTCCCCATAAACTGTTAGTAGCTTTCCGCTTGGAGACGTTAAGTCTATCTCCTTACGGTAGCACTGAACGTTTGCGTGGTATCGGGACAGCCAATCCATTCCAACTACCACATGGAATTCCCTCATCGCCATTGGTAACAAGTCAATGGGGAATTCCTCATCCTCTATAGTAATCTTACATTCTCGGTAGATGTCACGTACCATGAAACTTTCATTGTTACCTACCTCTACCTCCACCGGTATTGTTAGCTTAGACAAGTTAAACGACGGGTGTTGAACAAACGTGTGGGCTATAAAGGATTTGTTAGCCCCCGTATCGAATAACACATGTGCAGGTATTAAGTTTATAAGAAAGATGCCTGCCACCACATTGGGTTCACTCTTGGCTTCTTCCGCGGTTAATTGGAAGGATCGCGCCCGGGCTTTAGGAGGTTCCTCCTTTGATGCTTTAGCTTTGGCCTCCGCTCCCTTCAACAATTCGGGGCATGCCGCTTTCACACGGCCCGGTTGATAACAATTGTAGCACACATTCGTCTTGGTGGGGCAATCTCTAATCACATGCCCTAGTTTGTTACAGTTAGGGCATGGCTTGTTCTTGAAGTAACATTCCCCTTTGTGGGGTCGATGACAGAGATCACACGGGCTTGCACTTGAGCTTTGCTTTGGATTACCCTTAGCCGGCGTTTCATTCTTTCTTTGTTTCTTTGTGGGGCTTGGATTTGCATCAACCGGCTTTCTTTCCCCCCTTTCGATTTGCCTCTTGAGTTCAATTTCCCAATTACGGGCGGCATCAACTAGTTCGGTTAAAGTGGCGTACTTAGACGGCTCTAGGAATTCTCTATACTCCCCACTAAGCATGTTATGGTAATGATAAATCTTTTGTTCTTCAGTTTGCACTAGTTATGGTGCAAAATTTTAACTTGTCAAGAAACATTCCCGTAATCACATCTATAGTTTCCCCTTTTTGCCGCAAATTCATAAACTCCTCCTTGATTTTGCCCACCACCGCCCTAGGGCTATGGTGTTTTAGGAAAAGCACCTTGAATTCTTTCCAAGTCATGTTCCGTACATTTTCCGCGCCTTTTTCCGCTTTGACCACGTCCCACCAACTCTTTGCATTTTCACGGAGTTGACCCGTGGCGTAAGCCACTTGATCACTAGAGTCACAATGGGTTTGTTCGAATATCCCTACAATGTCGTCGATCCATTTTTGGCAAACAATCGGGTTTACCTCCCCTTTGTAGAGCGGTGGTTTACAGGCTACGAACTTGACATAAGTACAACCCTTCCTTTCTCTTGTTTTCTCTTTATCTTGAGAGAGGCTCTCTTTCAGCTCGATTATCCTTTCATCCATGGTGGCCAAAACAGCCCCACGGATATCATCAGTTAGCTTTTTCAAGCCCTTTTCCAATGCCTTGCCCACTTCCTGCGAGATTCTTTCATTTATCTCTTCCCAAGGAACGGGATTAGGTTCTGGTTCAGCCTCATCCGACATTTTGTTTACTGCAATATAGCAAGTTCATTCACATTTCGTTATTCTCCGTTGTCTCATAGTGCACATGATATAATGCCTTATGAGCATGTCTTATGATTCACCTTTTTCGTGATTCGGATTATGCTTTAGTTGTTTCAAACAGTTAGGATTGTATATCTAACTCAACTTATGTTGTTGCTTACCAAGTTGGGGTATTGTTTTTCGGATTTCTTGATCAAGCTTCGAACCGAACGAAAACCTTTGGCTCTGAATACCACTTGTAAGACCCTACCCCTACGTTGTTATAATTAGTGGATTTAAGTGGGTGTAAACATGATTTGAACACTAGTTACCAATTATCAAATAAGTACAAAACATAATTCATACCCAAAAACTGGAGGGGTTAAGTTTTACAAACAACCAAGTAGTTAATATTAGTTAGACACAGCGGAATAAAGTGATTTCGTTCAACTAAGTTATGTTATGGCTAGTTCCTACAAAAGAAGTTCCAAAGAACGCGTTCGGTTTGTTTTGATTGCTTGATCTTCCACCCGGAGGTCCATCATATCCCCAACCTGTTACACATACATCAAATAGAGTTAGTTAGCATTAAAAGCGTTAAAATCGGAAAACCGGTCGAAAAACCCAAACTGAATGTTTCACGCGGGCGGGCGGGCGGCCGGTCCCTTTCGCGCGGGCAACACCCCAATGTTTACAGAAGGTTTGCTCGGCCGCGTGAAAGGAGTGTGCGGCCGCGCGCTGGTCTCTGATGCTATTTTCTTGCTTTATCACTGCCTAACTCTTGGTTAAGGCCGAAATTTCGCTACCTCGGCCCCTACAACCCCTTCGGATTGTATTCACCTTGGTTTATGAATGTTTAGGGATGCCTTGGGCTCTACAATTCGCACGGGATTGCTTATACCTTGGTCTTATTCCCTTTATTGCTTTTCAAACTTGTTTTCTTATCCATATAATAAACCAAAGCCATTTTAATGACGTGACATTCAAAGAGGCACTCTCTTCTTTGAGTGTGCCATGTGTCATCCCATGTGGCATTGAGATATTTTTAGGAAAAAAATAATTTAAAAACAAAATTGGATTTTTCACCCTCATATTTCCTCCCATAATTTTTAAACGTTAATATCTTTAATATACGAGATTTTTTAAAGAAAAAAATTACACCAAATTAACGAGCGTTTTATTATCTTTCCAACGAGTACCATATTGCTATATAAAAAACGGAGAAATTTTTTTGTGAGGTTTTGTTCATACAGGAAAAAACACAAAGCATTCAGGTAAATCATTAATCATGTATAGACAAGTCACTAATTATGTTTAAATCAGTAAATATGAATTTTTTTTTTTCAACTAGAGCCGAATAGGTTAATAGAGTTATACATTGTTTTAAGTTAGGTATCAAAATTAGTATGTTAGAGTTGTCCATTTGTTTAGTCTTTAAGATAGGTGTTAATATTAGAGTTACATTAAAGTTCTACATTCTTTTAGGTTAGGTGTTAGCATTGGAGTTGTACATTGTTAATTTGTTTTAGGTTAGATATTAATATTAGAGTTATACATCAGTCTATTCATATGTAAAATTAATGTATCATATTAAATTTCTCAACCCGGGACGCTCCTGGGGTATAATCTAGTTTATAATATAACAATTAATAATTTTGGTTGTATCCTTCTCAATTAATTACAAATAAACATTAAAATTTTAAATACTAGAATTTGAAATTATAGATTTTTGTTAAACTTTAAAAATATTTGAATACTAAATGTTTTATTTAAATATTTAATCTCAAAAATTTGAATTTAATATTTATGGTAACATTTAGATTTAGATTTAATTAACACATTTAAAATATTTAATTCAAAAATTTGAATGATTTGAATCTTTCAAATTTTGATTACTAGAATTTGAATTGATAGATTTCAATTAAACTTTATAAATATTCAAATACTAAATGTTCTATTTAAGTTTATAATTTCATATTTCGATATCTATAATTTTAATTTTTAATTTTTTTTAACATTATAAAAATTCTAAATTTTGGATAATAATGGTAACAATAAGATTTAATTATATCATTTAATTCAAATTTTGAATTTTCTGAATATTTTATAAAATTTCAAACTTTGAATTTAAATTAATAATTGTAATAATTAATCCTACTATGACCATTAAAATAGATATATTATAATTAGAGATTCCCTAATATATTTAAAATTTTAACAAATAATAGTTTTGATTATAAACTTCTCCAATTAGTTACAAGTTAAAATTCAAATTTTGCTTACTAGAATTTGAATTGATAGATTTCAGTTAAAATTTATAACTATTCAAATATTAAATGTTCTATTTAAGTATATAATTTCATATTTCAATATCTATAATATAAATTTTAAAATTTTGCAAACATTATAAAAATTCTAAATTTTGAATTCTAGATAATAATGGTAACAATTAGACTTAATTATAGCATTTAATTCGAATTTTGAAATGATTTGACTATTTTAAAAAATTTAAACTTTGAAGTTAAGTTAATAATTGTAACAAACAATCCTACTATTATTTTTAAATAGAGATATACTAATTAGATATTTCCTAATATATTTAAAATTTAACAAATAATAGTTTTAGTTATAAATTTTTCAAATTAGTTACAAGTTAAAATTCAAATTTTGAATACAAGAATTTGAATTGATAGATTTCAATTAAACTTTATAAATATTCAAAATATTAAATGTTATATTTAAGTATATAATTTCATATTTTAATATCAATAATGGTAACAATTAGACTTAATTATAACATTTAATTCGAATTTTGAATGAATTGACTCAAACTATGTCTTACTTTTAACATTTTATCAGAATATTTTTCACTACTATTTATTTTTTACTAGATAATATTCCTCAAATACTATCTGATAACAAGATTCCAGTGAAGTTCCAAATGCGCCAATTCCTAATATCCGTATGCTTCGCAATGACCATCAATAAAAGCCAATGACAGTCTCTATCGAAGGTTGGATTGTATTTAACACTATGTTCCAGAGTTTAAAAATAGAAGGAAAGGAAAGGAAGCGGAATGAAAGGGAAACAATTTTGTGTTCCAGAGTTTCATTAAAGGAAAGAAGCGGAGAGAAGAGGAAGGAAAATTCTCCCAAATAATCTTCCTTCCAAATTGGAAGGAAGCGGAATGAAGAGAAAGGAAAAAAAATATAAAGTATATCATTTACCATTTTACTCTCTCATTTAACTTATAATAAAATCTTACAAGGGTATAATTGTAAAATATACGGTTCTTTTCTCTTCCTTTCAACTCGGGAACACATAAAGTCTTTAGTTTCTTTTCTTTTCCTTTCAACTCGGGAACACGAAATAAAATTATATATTTTCCTTTCTTTTCTCTCCTAATATCTCTTTCTCTTCTTTTCTTTTATTTAGTAAACTCGGGAAAATAGTGTAAGAGACTCTGTATTCTCACATGGACAACTTTATGTCGCATTGTTAAGAGTTAAAAGCAGAGCAGGGGTGAAATTACTTATACTAGATAGTGATGGGAATGTCAAAACTCAAACACAAAATGTGGTGTATAAGAAAATATTTAGTGATATTTGAATAAAACGTGTATCCTTGATTTTAAATTTTAATAAAATATTTGTACTATATTTGTTTATAGGTATACCGCTTCAAATAATTGTTGTTGCACCGCGTGTCCACGCAGGCAATAGTCTAGTAAACATATATTTAACCACTTAAATGGAGTTTAATCAAGATAAATGGTTTTATTAGCAACATAAGTGGCATACTACTAAGATCCACACACGCTAAAGGCATTATAGCTCAGCGGTATGTTGATGGTGGGATAAAACTTAGAGACTATAAGGTCTTGGGTCGAATCTCACAATGAGGTTTTCTCATAATTATTAGTTTCTCCTGAATTGGTGACTTGGTGGTGGAATATGATTGCGTGGTATTACTGGTGGCACGATAATACTCCAGTGATCCGTGAGTGATTCCAATTGACTGTTAAAAAAAAAAAAAAAAAAAAAAAAAACTAAGAGCTACCACACAAAAATTAATGCGATGGTTACATGTTTGAAGATCGAGTCAAAGACGCACTTCTCGTAATAAAAATGGTCGAAAATTAGAATCACTCCCATGAGTTCAAAGCAGAACAATTATTAAATGCGATGGAATGGCTGGTTCTTCGTGATGTAAGGTCATACGATGCTCGTAACATAAGTCCATAATAAGTGATTCCATAGTGTGTTAGTCATTCAAACAGTTTGGCGTGATAATGTCCTCATCCAAACAATTATTAAATGGCTATTGCACAATGGTGGTAGGAGAAGATATGTTGAGTGGACCCATGTCTTTTACTCAAGTACCCACAAAATTATCAACATAGAGGGTGTTTGGGATTGAGTTTAGAAACGCAAAAGTGTTTTTGGTCATAAGTGCTTATTGGCTTATGACTTTTAGAAAAATGAGTTTTAAAAAAAGTGTTTGGATTAACTTTTGGGATGAGAAACGTCAAAAAGTCAATAGATTGATTTTAAGTGTTTTGCTTAACTTATTGTGAATATTGGTTGTATGAGTGGTAGTGTTGGATCAGTTTGCTCTTTTGTTTAAGTAAGAACTTGCTATCTTTGACACTTAAGTGTTTAGCAAGCTCTTGTATATCAGATTATAAGCACAGCGGAATGTATAAGTAAAAGCAACACTTTTTATACTCAAGAGGAGTTATTACTCCCCTAGATGATTGAAACTAATAATGACAAATATTTATTATGAATCTAAACAGTAAATGAGAATTAGATACTTAGACAGATTCACAATAAATACTGAAATGGAATAGAACAGTGAAAGTGTTTGAAGGATTTTTCTATTAAAATCAATGTCTAAAATAGAAGGTTGAAGCCTCCTATTTATAGACGTTTACATACATGTATCTTGCCCAAAAAGCAAGTACAGAAACATCAGAAACAAGTTGCACAAGTTGCAACATTGAAACTAACAAATACAGCTAAAAGTAATAGTAAACAATAAACTACTGATACAAAAAGGCGGTGGAAAATATCTGATGCTAAGTGCTGATGAATGACAAACTACTGATGAGTAGTTTGTCTTCAGTACTTCTGAAGTGAACTTGTTTTGGTTTGGACTTCAGAACTTCTGATGAAGTTTCTTCTTCAGCACTTCTCATATCTTCTCTTCAGCAGTTTGTTGTCTTCTCTTCAGTACTTCTATACTTAGCCAAAATGACAGAAGTGAATTAGACTAAGGTTTCCAAAAGTGGTTTCACCAATCCTCTTTGTCCTAACAATCTCCCCCTGGATTGATGAAGCCAAAACCTTACTAATTCCTTATGTTTTGCTTCTGTCTTGAACAATCTTCCATATCTCTTTGTACATGGTGTTTTCTTGAGCTAGTTTAACTGTCCATCAGATAGAGATCCTCTATGTGGTTCCAGATGTTGAATTGTGAGCAGGGTCTTGTGTTGACAGTTTCTTTAGATCACTGATCTTCTGTAAGCCCTGCTTGAAAGGTCTCTCTTGTCAACAATACTGAGTTGTTATCAGTAAGTGACCATCTGATGATAGGTACCTTTGACTTGTTAAAGTCAGAGGAGTAGGGAACCAGACTTGTCCCTTGGGTTGATGATCCAGAGTGTTGGATGCTTCTGTTTCAGTTAACCTCAGGTGGGAGTCTCTTCCTTGTTGTTGTTGTTGCATATCAGGCATCTGAACAGTTGGGAGATGGTGTTTCAGTCACTACCTTGGTATGCATCTTTTCTTTGATGGTCTGTTGGATTTGGTAGGCAAAAGTGGAAGGATCCCTGAATTGTGTTAACAGAGGTTTCTCCTCATGTCAAAATCTGAATGGACTATTGAACTTCCTTCAAGTAGTACCATTTTGAAATCAGTTTTGACATTGTCCTCTGCTTTCTTTCTTTGAGTAGCAGGCCTTCTTGTTGATACACCAGAAGTTCTAACTACTGACTCTTGAAGGATCAGCAGTTGAAACTTCTCTGGATTTGCAGCCTTGGCAGCCTTGTATTTTCTGTAAGTATCCATCAGTCTTTCTTCTTTCCATCTGGATACTGAGGCTTTTGAACCATAGCCCTCTGCTACTAATTCATCTATCATCTGGGCTCTCTTGGCCTTTCCTTCTTTACTTGTGGCCAGTTTGTCTGCAATGATTTGTGCTCTTCTTGTTAGCTCTTGCATAAAGAGTCCCTTGAGTGTGTAGGCTTTAGTCTTGCTGTTCTTTGTGATGTAAGACATCAGTTGTTGTCTTTTGTCCTTGTTCAGCAATCTCATCAATGCTAGCCTGCCTTTGTAGTTCAGCTTCATAGGCCTAAAGTTTTTCTTCATGGCTTAAGTCTAGATCATCCCTTTCTTCCAGAGTTTTCCAGATCAGATCTTCTCTGGCCTTCTTGTTGGCTGCAACTAAACTCTTCTCTAGTAATTCAGCTGATTGAGAGATAGGAGAAGGGTTTAGTACAGTCATTGTTGTAACTGTTGTAGTAGGCCTGATAGGATCAGATGTTGGTTGAATGGGAGCAGTTGTTCTGGAAGGGTCAGCATTTTGAGGTTGGAAGTGTTAACCTCTGATGGGTTGAAACTGCTGATGGTTTATCAACTACTGAAGGATTGTCTTCAGGTACTTTCTGATTCTTCATCAGAACTTTTGCCATAAGAAGTTTCTTCATTATGCCTTAGGGATTCTTCAGAGGTTTGGGTCTCATCTTCTTTTTCTGTGGCTTCAATTTCTTCTACTGAGACACCAAACTGTTTGGCCAGTTTTTCTTTCCTGGCTTGATCCTTCTGATCTCTTTCAAGGATGGCCACTCTTGCCCTTATCCTGGCTTGGAATGACTCCTTAGGTTCCCTGATTTTCTCTCCCCTTTTTTGGATCATCAAGTTTAAGTTTAGAGGTTGAGGGTTGGGAGAATTGACCTTGAAGATGAGCAATCTGTTGCTGTTGAATTCTATCTTGTTGGACAGATCATTCATCTTTTTCTTGATCACTCCAAATTGATTTTTGATAGACAGCTCCAAGTTAGCCGTGTATGTTTGGAAGTGATTCTTGAGAGAGGTTCATCATGTGGTACAGGGGACCCTCTGGCTGCATAGCTGGTTCAAGTCTATGCTTGTTTGCCTAGGGAAATTGGGTAGGCATTTGTTGTGAAGGGTTGTTTTTGAGAGACCCTCATGTTGTACAGAGGATGCCACTCTAGGGGTTTTAAGGATTGAGTGGACTTTAACCTGTGCAGGGGTGACTACTTCTTGAGCTTGGATACCCCTGAAACAGGACCTTCATAAAGTGCCGTCAATTCAGTAGTTTTTGTTTTTGAAACATCATCCAAATTAATGGAATCATCTGAATCCCTGATGTGGTCCTCATTGAGGACTGTCTCAGTTAAATCATGAGCTGAGCCCAACTCAGTTCTCTCATGAACCTCTTGTCTTGGTTCTGAGGATTTCCTACTTCAGGCATTAAGCCTTCATCGTAGTTGCCACATCTGAGGTCTTAGCTATTTTACTTCTAATCCTCAGATCCACCACTGGTGGTAACTGAGTAGTAGCAGCCTCAGATGCCCCAAGAGTCTCTAAAAATTGGGCTTAAAGACTCTGGTCCACCCTCATCTCTTGGGTTAGGGCTAGTGATGTCCACATCCATGTCTGATGTTGTGGTTATGTCCCCTGTTTGGTTGTGGTTGTAGGGGACTGACATAAATCAATGGGACTTTCTCTTTTTAGCCCAAGAGAAGTTGGCAATTTCTATGCCTCTGGTTCAGAAATTTGAGGGGTTGTTCAGTAGTTTGGGCAATAGGTGAATTAGGTTGGTCAGCAGTTTCAAAAGAAGAGTGAGTTTCAATAGTTTTTCTAAGTCTTTTTCTTTGAATAAGATAGTTATGGGTGCTCTTGGTGGGGTTTGAGATGGTTGAGACTGAAGGGTGTTTCAGTCTCACCTATTTGAAGAGCAACTGCTCATGAGCATGTTCAGGCATCTCAACCTCCTGAACATCTTTTCTTTTGGTTGGTGGTTTTTTGTGTTTTGTTGGCTTGGGCTTGGGCTTTTGGTGGTGTGAGTTTGGAAGATGTGGCTTCAGGGGGACTTGTGTTGTTCTCCCTGATCATCTTCTGGCCCGGTAGCCGTTTGTTATGCCTAGAGTATGCTTGTGAGGTTATGGATTTAAAGTTGAAACTTTTCCACAAGCACCTCATTACCCAGTTCCCCTATTATGCTTTGCATAATGAACCTTGGGTATAACAAAAACTTTTTCTTGGTATTATTATGATGTAACACCAACTCATTGAAAAATAGTTTTGATGCCCTGAATTTAGTTTCATTCACAATGGAATGAAATATTGGTTGAAAAGTGGAGGGCATCTGGTCATAAGATCCTGTTTTTGGACTCAAACACATAATAATATAATGAATACAAAAGCTTGTATTTTGGTTCAAAATTTTTTGAAGATAGTAGCTTGGGAGAGAGTACCTTGATAACCACACTCTGTCATGGTTAGGTGAATATCATGTTAGCAACATGATCAGAGGGCAGTTACATCATCCAGGCCCAGTCTTGTTTGCCAGTGTGCCGTGTGATGG